>JAWQEG010000336.1:17500-93321 GCA_033782935.1 Petrolisthes cinctipes | reverse complement strand
GATGTGATGAGGTGAATAGCATAACTTTAGTACAAGTGAGTAGTGGTGACATGATAAGGTTAATTAAACTGTGTGTCCTTTCCTTGATTAAAATGAGTGGACTTGATCATTAATTAAACTGTGTGTCCTTATCTTGATCAACATAATTTATAATGAATACATATGATAATTGATATGCTTATTCTTGTCTTGATAATTAAAACCTGTGTGTGTGTGTCCTTGTCTTATGATAATTAGTGTGTGATAATTAGTGAGTATGATAATTAAAACCTGAGTGAGTGAGTATGATCATTAAAACGTGTGTGTGTGTCCTTGTCTTATGTTAGTGAATGAGTATGATAATTAAAACCTGAGTGAGTGAGTATGATAATTAAAACGTGTGTGTGTGTCTTGTGTTATCTTAGTGAGTGAGTATAATAATTAGTGAGTATGATAATTAAAATGAATGACCTTGTTTTGACCATTAACCTGTGTGTGTGTGTGTATTGTCTTATCTGAGTGAGTGAGTATGATAATTAGAATGAATGACTTTGTCTTGACCATTAACCTGTGTGTGTGTGTGTGTGTGTGTGTGTGTGTGTGTGTGTTGTCTTATCATAGTGAGTGAGTATAATAATTAAAATGAATGTCTTTGTCTTGACCATTAACCTGTGTGTGTGTGTGTGTGTGTGTGTGTGTGTGTGTGTCTTGTCTTATCATAGTGAGTGAGTATAATAATTAAAATGGTTGTCCTTGTGTCTCCCCAACCACCACCAGACCCGGGGATGTGCACCGCCTCAGTGGGGACGCCGGGGTCATGCTGCGTGCCCAACAGCAGCAGCAGCAACAACAGAACAACTCCAATAACAACAACAATAACAACAACAACAATAATTCCAGCACCACCAACAACAACACCAACAACAACAGTAATAACAACACCAGTAGCACCAGTAGCAACAACAACAACAACAACAACAATAACACCAACAGTAGCAACAACAATACCAACAGAGAGCTGACGGCATATTCCCAACAACAACAACAACAACAACAGAACAACGGTAGTACCAGGGACCTCAGCATCTATTCTCAGGGCAACAGTTAGGGAAAACCCCCGTCAGGGACCCCGGGGGCGGCTCGAACTCTGCCCTCAAGACGCAACCCACCAGGGACCAGCCGCAGGTAAATCTTCAACCCACCCCTACCCCTACCCCTACCCCCTACCCCCATTGTTATCACAGCTCCCAGTTCTAAGTCTTCATCTCACAGTCCTAAGTCTTCATCTCCCAGCCCTCAGTCTCCATCTCTCAGCCCTTTGTTTCCATCTCCCAGCCCTCAGTCTCCATCTCCAAGCCCTCAGTCTCCATCTCCCAGCCCTCAGTCTCCATCTCCCAGCCCTCAGTCTCCATCTCCCAGCCCTCAGTCTCCATCTCCCAGCCCTCAGTCTCCATCTCCCAGCCCTCAGTCTCCATCTCCCAGCCCTTAGTCTCCATCTCCCAACCCTCAGTCTCCATCTCCCAGCCCTCAGTCTATGTTTCTTATCCCTCTCCTCCCAGTCTTCATTCTTCATCTCTCATTCATCTGTCTTCATATTTACAGTAGCTCTCTCCTCCCACCCCTCACTTTTCATCTCCCAGCCTTCATTTTTTTCTTCTGTCATTCATTTCTTCTTCATACTAAGCCATCTCCTCCCAGCCCTCACTCTTCATCTCTCATTCATCTTTCTTCATTACTCCATGCAAGTCCACTGTTTTCCTCTGTCCCCATCTCCGAGTCCTGCTTCTGCTCCTAACCTTAACATATATTCCCTTTGATGAGAGAGAGAGAGAGAGAGAGAGAGAGAGAGAGAGAGAGAGAGAGAGAAAGAGAGAGAGGGGTGGGGGGAGTAATGTTAGCTAAGACAGTTAACACACAATGGTAGTGTGACGGTCATGTGGTCCTGTTTACCTTGCCTTCCTCCTCCTCCCTCATTACTCCTTCCTCTGTTTACCTTGCCTTCCTCCTCCTCCCTCATTACTCCTTCCTCTGTTTACCTTGCCTTCCTCCTCCTCCCTCATTACTCCTTCCTCTGTTTACCTTGCCTTCCTCCTCCTCCCTCATTACTCCTTCCTTTGTTATATTTACCTCTCATTATTTATCCCCTCCTCCCTCATTACTCCTTCCTCTGTTTACCTTGCCTTCCTCCTCCTCCCTCATTACTCCTTTCTCTGTTATCTTTACCTCTCATTATCTATCTCCTCCCCCCTCTTCTTAATCTCTCACTATCTCATCCTTTGTCATTTATTCTTCTGTGTTGTTCCATTCCTCTTCTTTAATTATTTTAGTCCATTCATCCCTTCTCATTATTCTGTTCCCTTCTTCCTATTATATTACGTTTTTCTTATATATTTTTTTCCGATGTCTGTCCTTTCCCTTCAAATTCCTATAATTCATCTCAAAAATTTACTGTCCGAACATAATTACTTATTCTCGTACATAATTTCAATGTTGATGCTCTCTCTCTCTCTCTCTCTCTCACACACACACACACACTCTCTCTCTCTCTCTCTCTCTCTCTCTCTCTCTCTCTGTTCTAGCCTCAGTACTGTACATATGGTGTGGGTGGCATAAACAGGTTGAAAGTTCTTCTCTAAATAGTTAAGTCCACAGTCCTTTTCCTCCCCCTCTTCCTCCTTCTCCTCTTTCTCCTTTTCCTTCTTCCTCCTCCTCTTCCTCCTCCTCTGTATCCTTCTTCCTCTTTCTCCTTCTTCCTCTTTCTCCTTCTCTTCCTCCTTTTTCTTCTTCTTCCTATCTACCAATGACTACGACCTTAAGAGACCCTGTGATGTAGTCAGAAACCCCTAGTCCTTAAGGGGAGAGAATAGTTTAGTCATTTTTGGAGATAATGATTCCTCCAAGCTATTCCCAGCAACAGGCCAACATTATTTTTGTTCATCTGGTCTTGTTTCCTGGCATACTTTGGAGGAATCAAGTCGCTCTAATGTACCAAAACTATACTCTCCCCTTAAGGTGGTAATTCTTTTTTGGTACATTGGAGTGCCTTTATTCCTCCAAAGTATGCTAGGAAACAGGACCAGAAGAGCAAAATAATGGTGTTCTGTTGCTTGGAATAGTTTGGAGGAATCAATTGCTCCAGATTTACCAACACAAAATTTCCCCCTTAATGGGAGGTTCTCACTGAATGTCTCTGATTCCTCCAAACTATACCAGAAAACAGACAACCTTGATGTTACTAATATGGGATCTGTTTCGTGGCATAGTTTGGAGGAATCAACCAGAAACCTTCCAATTCACCATAAAGAGAAAATCCCCTTCAGGAACATTGTTTTGTGAAGTGAATTTAATTATATTTCCTCTTGTCTAAAATATGTCACGATTTAAACATCTCAAAAATACCTGTTATTTTATGCCTCGTATTCGTCGGCTATTTCACAGGCCTCCTCTCCCATTACTTTTTTTATCGTCTTAAGAGGGAAGTTTTGTGTTGGTTAATCTGGAGCAACTGAATCCTCCAAGCTATGCCAAGCAACAGAACACCATTATTTTCGCTCTTCTGGTTCTGTTTCCTAGCATACTTTGGAGGAATCAAGGCACTCCAATGTACCAAAAAAGAATTACCACCTTAATCATTTCTCGGTCTTTCATTCATTTTTTTGTCAAAAAGTCCAAACAGTAATTCCCAAACTTTACCTACATCTTAAAAGCTTACACTCATGTTATTGGTTAATGTGAAACCTGAATTTCATTATGCGAATTGTATGAGATATGTGAAGAAATCAATGTTTACATTTTTTTTAAATCATAAAAAAACTTTGGGACTTGGATGCCTGTTCTGTGATGGCATGAAATGATATGGACATGGCAGTGGTTATAGTTGTCTGATTGGTATCTACTCTATTTACTTCAGGCTTATTTCAGTATAAACATTTAGAGAATATTAGTTAATCCACGGTTAGAGGTATGGCAAGGAATGACACACCATATGACTTAGTTTATTATATTCCACGTCATGGAATGAGGAAGTTGGGAATTAATATCAGGCAGGAAGGGGCATACAAGTGTCTTAAAATGGTATAAAGTGATACTTATGAAATATAATTTGGTGGCTGCAATAAAGTAAAATAATGCCATGTTTATTTACTGTGTATTGATTATGCTGTATAGCTCATTGCAGAAAACCAAAACTCATTGCTGTTTGCTATTATCTTGGTAAGATGGCAAAATTGTTGTCAGGGACTGTGACACCAATCTGATTTCAAGAATTTTTCAGCATAAAATATTCATCATAATACTGTACTGCATCCTGTAGTGTACACTGTAGCCTGTAGTTTTTCAGTTTTTACAGAAGTACCTCTGTACCCCTGTTTCTTGATTCAGAATTTCTTAATAATCCTTATACCCCAATAATATTTTTTGTAAACAACACCTACACAGAGGTGGTAACAGTCCATGTTTGTTAGCCAGTGAGCCTGTACTCTGACCTAACAGTGAATCTTTCCTTCTACACTCTGATATGGATGTGTTTCAGAGTCGTGGGCGAGAAAGCAGAGCAGCTTCCCGTGAGCGACTCGTAGGAGCTCCCCTGAGTTTGGCTCAACGTGACTACCCTCGTCATGACTACTATCAGCACAAGCCACAAGACTATCCCACCAAACCTCAGGATTACCCTAGCAAACTTCAGGACTATCCTAGTAAGCCTCAGGATTATCCCAGTAAAGGTCAGGACTACCCCAGTAAAAATGGAGGGAGCACACCTGTTTACAAGGCCCAGAGCCGGGAGGTGGTGCCAGCACAGCGGCAGCAGTCCCCGGGAGTGGCCCTGGCCATGATGGGGTCCCCGGCCATCAGAGAGAGAGTGGCATCACCTCATCGTGTCACATCACCTCCCGTTAAGTTGGAGTCACAGAGGATGTCCAGCCCTCCCGTCAAGATGTCTGACCCACGCCCTCAACACGATTATGGCAAGCCTGATTTAGGAAAACTTGATGGGTCTCCCAGTGGTGTGGGTGTCCCCAGGCTCAGTCCAGCAGGTATCACCAGTCACTTCGTGCAGCAATACCCAGAGCGGGACACTTCAGGGGCTTCACAAGGAGGTGGCAGCAGTGCAGTATGGGAGGGGGGATACCCAATGACCCCTGAAAAATATCCTGTAACTGCACCACAGTATTCACCTCTGCCTCTCAGTCAACTACATGTCCAGGCTTCCCCTTCCCATCCCACACGTCTCACTTTGGATCCCCCAGAAAAGGCCATTGATGGGCTGGACCAGAAGAAGGAGGTGAGTTATTCTCCTGCCAGTGGCAGTGGTGGGGATGATGGGGTTGGGGCCGGCCTGGAAGACAAATACCGGGAGTATCCAGCAGAGAAAGATGAGGGTGGAGATGCTGAAGTGTTGGTGGATGGCTGTGACCTGAAACAACTCGCCGAGGTCACCAGCAAAATGACTCTCACAGTCCTCCCAGATGACCTAGACACCTACAATGAACTCAACAAACATCACCTCAACGGCCATCTGAGTGGACACATCGGTGGGCACCTGGGGCGGCAACTGACCCCGGAGAGCACTACTGACTGTGGTTCACTCAGCAAGAGCTCCTCTGATGGTGACCACATGATGAACAGAAAGAGACCCCCCACCAAACTCAAGTCCAAGAGACGAAACATTCTTTCCTTCCCTCACCATCTATCTGTTGATGAGCTCAGAGTTATCCAGGTGAGTGCTACATACAGTACTTCATTGCTAAGTCACTTTCATCACTAACCTCCTCTTTAGCCTTCGAATCACAGCTGAGTCCATACTGTACATCTTTGCTCTAGCACATGATGATTTAACTTATCTATCTGTGTATCTATCTATAGCTCTGACACTTTGCTCTTCTAAGAACTCTCTCCGAGAACTCCCTCTGAGGTGGTAGCCACATCAGAAAAGGAAATATGTTTTCCAGATAGAATAATTCTTAATATGTTAATTACTTTCATTTTTCATGAGCTATCTATACTAGAATATCATAATCAAGTATCCTTACATATTTAGTTATAATAATTCTATAGCTACTGTACTGTTGTATTATTTTTCAGCGGAGACAGGACTCTTATGGTGGTGGATCATCATCAGATGAAAACCGATCATCTGGTCATGCATCAATGACAGATGGTGGGACTTCCTCCTCTTCCTCACCACCAGTGGATTCCCTGCCCCGCCACGACCATCCCCCACCTCGCCAAAACCTCAAAGTGGTACCAGAAGATGAGCGTTTGTCTGCAGCAGTGACAGCAGTTGGGGCCGGATACAACAAGGGGGTTGGGTCAGGGAGGCGTGGCCAGCCCTGGCCCAGACACAGACCAGCACCATCTAAGGTAGTCAGAGGCTTGTGTTTGTGAGGACTCTTTGAAAAACATATTTTCAAAAACAAAATTCAAATTTCTGTATTATTTGTGATGTCAATTATCATGTGCTAAACAATAATATCATCTATAGGCATAGAATGTTGAGTGACTACAGTAATATGATATTTGTTCTGTTCAGGACAGTGGTAATGTGTTGTATCTACTAATTAGTCACTTTATGTGTTTACTTCTTCCTATGGCAGACTGTACAGTATATTTTACCCTCTTATCTCCACAGGATGACCTGTCACTGAGTCTTGAAAGTGCGAGTGGACTGGAGGACATAAAATTGGCCATAGAGCAGTTAACTATGCGCTCACAAGGCTCCCGCACATCCTACTCCACCTCCACCTATTCTTCCATGTCGGGTTCTGAGGGCGGTGGGGAGCCAGTGCGGCGGTTGATGCGCCATTCCTCACTAGAAACCATCAACACAAATGTGACAGCGGCCGATGAATTTGTGTGGGTCGACTCGCATAACCGGTGAGAGGAGGGCTGTGTGGGTGGGTGTATGAGTGGTGAGTAAGGGAGGGATATTAAGGTTGGGATTTACTGAGGGTCTGAGAGATTTGTAGGTTACTGGTTGTGAATGACTTGCATGAGGGTGAAAGAATTATATGTGAAAATACCCAAACTAGACAAGGTTGTTTTGTTACTGTAGACACCACATATACATATACTATACAGTATACCATACGTTAGCATCACCACTTAAATACACTGATACTCTGAAGGAAAGTAAGTAACTATGGCCATGTACAGATTTGTGTCCCCTGGTTGTTGTTGTTGTTGATGTTCTCCCAGAGCAAAATGGCCTCCTGCCCCACAGACCCTCAGTATGCTCTAGTTGCAGTGAAAAAATAAATTAAAAAAAGGATGGGCTGGCCCTATATGCCTGGGCTAATGAGGCACATCCCAGGGAGATGGGACCAGACTTTACTGGACCAGGGAGTCTGGGGGCCTCCGACCGCCAGGGAGATTGGGGGGGAAGGTCTTTGATCCCGCTGTGGGCCCAAGTCCACGTTACCACAAGAGCTACAAGTGGGGCCACACCTTCCATGAGACCAGTTCTGAAGGGACCATAAAGGGGGAGGGAGTTTAGACTGCTGCATGAAAAGGGATAATGCACCCCCTGTGTGCTGGCAGTCCACACAGCAGAAAAAAAAAAAAAAAAAAACTCCGGTTGCAATACATCTCAGGTGGATTTTTTATCCATGTGGGCAGATCTTGTCAAATCCACTAGATAGTGACCAGATCCTACAACAATCTTTATTCTAGCTCTGTGGGAGATGGCTCGTATTCACAGAGAATAAAGTCAGCCCCCCTGGGCACATGTCCTCTGGTGTTGAATGCTTATAATTCAGGTAAAATACAGGAACTACAGCATTCAGTAGTTAGTTATTTTGGTATGGTAGATATTGTACTGTATATACAGGTATGTACAGCCGGCAGCATAAATTCGCGTCCATCTCATGTACTTAGTATTGCTAATATGACCAGATAGTTGCATTCTGAACCAGTTACTATTCCAACAACATACGTAATTTACCATATGAGAACTATATCTGTCATCTCTGCATTAAAATTGTATTACAACATCACTATAGCTAATACATACGCAGGTAAAAATGAAGCGAACTTATGCTGCCGACTGTACAGTACTGTAATTCTAATGGTTATTTTCACATGTTCTTCTGTAGAATTTGAAAGTACAGAGAAAGTTGATCATTATTCTACCATTATAGGCCACAATATTTTAGTTGTATATGTAATACTACAACACTTTAGGTTAGAATAATTAAGAATTGTATAGTATGAGAGCAATAGGAGGCCTCTTCAGCTACCCAATAGTGTTAGATTATCTGAAAATTACTACAATAATTGCCTTTGACATTGAACAGACTTGTAGAGCTGCAGCAGCTGCCATGGAGTAACCATGATGTACTGCGTGTGGTGCAGCAGGGAAGGGTGAGAGAACAGCTGGATAGGGTATCAATGGAGGCAGTACCCCGGTTGTCATACTTGCTACAGAGAGCCCTAGTACGAGTGGCACGTGAAGCTCAGCGACTTACAAGACCTCTGGCAATGTGCAGCAAGCAAGAAGTGTCTTCAGCACTCAAGATTGTTCTCTCCCCGGCCCTTGCTGACTCCTGCATCAAGGTGGGACATATTTGTATACTCCTAGATGTAGATTTATACAGGTGAGAAAGTAATACATGAAATGGTACATAGTTGTGTTCTCAGAGATGTATACTGTATTAAGGTACCTTACTGTACAGTGTTGTACCAATATGCAACAAGATGGGTAATGTTTGTACAGTTTACTCAGAGATGTAGAATAAAATGATGCAGAGTTTGAGAAATGTAGTACTATATAGTCCATTCTTATTTTGATAAGTTAATACATGTATTGCCTTAGCAGCAAATAATATTTACTGACATGTGTTGGTACTTGCAGGCGTGTTTGCGTGCAGCAGCCATGTACACAGTGTGCGGGGACCAACTAAGGCAGTCCAAGAGTGCTCGGGCCGGACTCAACCTCTCAGTGGGCCGCTTCATGAGGTGGATGTGTGACGTCCGTATTGGCAAATTCATTCACGAGTGAGTAGACTGAATTGGCAGCCGTCTCTTGATATGATAAGGAAATATTTAGCCAGAGAACATTGTTAACAAGAAATGGCTGTGGCAGATGTGTCTTCAGGGTTAGGCCTACTTTATTATTATTTACCGTACATTTTGATTTTGCTGTAACTCCACCTTGCCCTTTTCACTCTTTTTGATGTTGATTTACAGATTTTTTGCACACTATAAAATCAAGGTTCAATTCCTATTCAAATTTTAATTTCTTCATCTGTATTCCATCTCCTTTAGATATGCTGCAGTGTACCTGACAGCGGGGATGGAGAACTTATTGGAGGAAATGGTGCTGCAGTGCCTGCCAGGGGAGGAGGACCACATGCTCACTGCAGGTGTCCTTGAGCATGCCATTGCCAATAATGGGGACCTTTGGGGACTCCTCCAGCCATATGCTCACCTCAATGCAGGACGCACAGCCACTGGTAGGTTCTGAATAGTGGAGAACAAGTTTTGGTGCAACTAATGTAGAGATGATGGTAATCTTATTTAAGGGCCAGGGGTTGCTATTGGTGGTGTTAATCCTATTGTTATTACAGCTCAGATCAAGTTCATTTCAAGGAAATATTTGAAGTCTCTGTCACTGGCTACTAAGGACTTTTTGTCTGCAATAATGGTTTTCTTTTCTGGAATAGTGACTGCTTCTGTCTTCATGGGTGTTGTAGATTTTTTTGAACAATTCTTTTTGGGAATGATGTTTTTTTTTCAGACTCTTTGGAAAGAGTTGTTGCCTTCTTTGCCTTTACAGTTTTCTTTGGCTTTTTTTTTTTTTTTTTTCTTGACCTTTTTGGTTTCTTTTACCTTTTTATGTTTTGCAGCTTCCTTCTTGGCTTCCTTGGGCTTCACAGCTTCTTTCTTGGGCATCTCAGCTTCCTTTTTAGTTTCAGTCTTTTCAGTTTCCTTCTCAGCTTCCTTTTTTTCAGGCTTCTCAGCCTCCTTCTCCTTAGACTTTTCAGCTTCATTCTTTTCTTCAGGTTTCTTGGCTTCTTTGGTCTCCTTCTTAGCTTCCTTGGCCTCTTTCTTAGCTTCCTTGACTTCCTTTTTAGCTTCCTTAGCTTCCTTCTTAGCTTCCTTGGTCTATTCAGCCCCATTCTTGGCCTCTTTAGTCTCTGCAGCCTCCTTCTTGGCTTCCTTCTTCATCTCAGCCATCTTGGCTTCCTTCTTTTCTTCAGCTTTTAAGATTTAGTCTTAAGAATATGCTGATGACTTCTGTTTTCCCCTGACGAGTTCTAGAGGATAGAGGTTAAAAGCCATTTCAGTCAGTCATAAAGAAAAGATTTTATCTTTGATACAACATTTTCATTAATACCAGAAAATATAAACTGCAATAGGAATCCCCTCCTCACCCATGTACTGTATTTTAATGTAGTATAAAATACAGTAGAGTATATGCTTTTCCACTTCCAGGAGCCCTGTGTCTGCCACGATGGTCCAGCACATCCAGTATTGAGACCTCCTCCTCTGTCACTACTGGAGGCTCAAGTGGGGCAACATTGGGGTCCTCAGGGGGAGGAGCCAGTGGAGGGGGCTCAGGGGTGTCTAGTGTGGCATCAGGGACTGGGGCAGGGGATGGGGTTGGGGGTGGAGGTGGCCTTGGAGGTGGGGCAGGAGGGGGCGGACCCCAACCTTCACGATGCCCCTCCAGTGTCACTCTCACTCCTGAGGAACACTCCAGGTCCAGCAAGGTCAGTATCTTTATATATCCAAGAGGTGAGAATCAGATAATAATGGCTTGCATTTATTATTGGAATTGAAAATCTACAACCTGTACTGGCTACAAAAGTATTGATCAAAGTTCGTCTTTCTTCATGAGTAAACTTATTGATATGGTTTTAATATTGGCTATTGATACAGTATTAGCTATTTGATTGACCAATAGGGTGTCAGAGCCCTTTAAGTAGGTCCCACATTACTGCAGGCAATATACCCCAACATGGAGATGATTGCTGTATTTGCAGTATTTGTACACTACAGTATTGTAATAATTGCATGTTGCCTCCACAGACACTAGAACAGTCCTTGCTGACAACTTGTGTTGGGTCACTGGCTGAACTGAGTGAACTACTGAGTCGTGTTGCACCACATCATCACCGCGCTGCAAACACCGCATCACCAACACGTGCTCAGGTTGGTGGCCTCTCATAAATTATCTAATATATTGGATGATGCCCTCACAGGAAGTCTCACACCAGCCTTTTATCACTGTTACAGAGTGAACTTTATGTGTGGATTAAAAAATGTAGAAACCCTGCGTGCAACTACTTGTAGGAAGGCAAGGTCTGTTGAAAGGCACAATATGGAGAAAAGAATGGAATGTGTATAGGCAGACAGGACTGTTTGTAGTGCATGTTAATGGCTATTACATTAGAGATGAGGGTGTTTGTCAAAAGATAGATACATTGGTTACATGTTTCCCTTCCCGCAATTGCATCCACATATCAGGATGAACCATCCAGTTTTATCTCCATCCTTTCATGTTAACTTCTTTGATCACCCGACACTTGCAGGTGACCTGGGGACCCTCTGCTCTGCATGCACTGTTCTACTTCATGCGATGCAGCCAGCTGGAACATGCTGAACATGCCTCCCGAGCACCCATCCAGGAACTGGTCTATGAGCGTCCATACATTGTCCTGCCACCACTGCTGGAGTGGGTACGTGTGGCCACAGCCCACACAGAACACAGACACTCCACTGTAGTTGACAAAGATGATGTCATGCAGGCTGCCAGGCTACTATTGCCTGGGGTGGACTGCCCAGTCAGGATGATAGGGTGAGTGCTACACCAGTGTTATTGATGAACACACATATAGTTTAGAGAAAGTTAAGAAAGACATTATGTTGGTGCAAGTGTTATTTCTTTAGTAAAAACATCATGATCATCATCATTAATACCTTACTTACCTTAAAGAGATTTACTACTGCTCTCATGCAGTAAAAAGATATACTTTAGCATGAGACGATATCTCAAAAACTATTGCAGGAAAAGTCACTGCATATGTATCATATATCAAAAGTTTCACCATCCAGTATGTGCTCTTGATGTTACAGTAAGCAGTACAGGTAATACTGTATTACAGTTTTCATGTCTTTGTATTCAAATGATCCCCCCTGACATACTTTGGCTTGTGGTTGTTTTACAGATATGAGGAGCTGATGTGTCCACGACGACAACTGGATGAAATGGAGTGTGCCAAGAAATTCAAAGTTGACCTGGCCTTCAAGATGCTCTCGTGTGGCCGTACTGACTTGGTGCCTCACGCTCTCCAACTTCTCCCAACCACTAAAGTTAGTTCATTATTGTACTCTATTTTAGTGTACAGTACTAGAGACTCGGAAGAAGCAGAGATTGGTCACTTTTTCCCTTTGATATTTATGCTGCATAATCCAACAAAACAGAAGTGTCAACGTAATGCATAATTTTACTTGAAAACAACAGTGAAATGTTGCTGTTACCTTTGCCATTCTTGACAGTGGGTTGCAGTGCCCATTGTCACCTAAAAGTTTGTTGATGTCACTACATTACACTGACAAGAATAATAGAGGCAACAACATTAATGCCAAAATGTGTAAAATGAACACCTAGGCTCTTTTATTATAAGGAGACATGGAGGCTCTCTTTTTTACCATTAAAGTTCATTATCTGTACCCCACCTAGGACAGTTGAAGTGAAGTGGGCACAAGGTGTCCTATTTATACATTGGTGTACAGTATTATGTTTCTTAAATAATTAATACACTGACACTCATACCATAAATGCGCTACTGATCCCATCTTCTGGAAATTCCTCTCGCATCTTACCAACAATTGTCTTGTGTGTCAGGTGAACACAGTAAATGAATACGGACTGACACCGCTGATGCTGGCCTGTATCCGAGGTGACGAGCCAATGGTACACATGCTGCTAGACTCTGGTGCTGATGTGGATGCTGAGACGCCCCCAACTGGCCCTGCTTACCTTATGGCCAACCCCGAGACTCAGCACTGGACTGCCCTCACTTATGCTTCCATACACGGACACCTTGCAATTGCGAAGACATTGCTGGAGAAAGGTGGAAATGTGGAGGGTGGAGCAAGATTGGCTGAGGAAAAGTGCACAGAAACTCCCCTACAGGTAAGTTTGATGCCAAGTACAGTATAAACGAACACAAGTGTAGGAAATAGTTGATGGTCAGTCAGTAATTAAACATCCCCAGCCACACCCTGGCTCTTGTACTTTATATATTTATCAGACAGCATATGACGAATGCTATAATGATATAACTAATCCACCAATCACACTACCAGTTACATAAATCCTTTCTTCACCAAGTAATGCCTGGTACAATGCAAGTGCAGTACTGAGGATGGAGTATCTGGTACTGTATATATATACAGTATACAGTATGTGCATATGAAAGTTATCAAATTGAAAGAATAGTCCTTGAAAAGCGATTACCTTAGTTATTTAGGATTTTATTGTTTTTGTTCAGTTTACAGCATCCATATAATCCAGAAATGTCTGCCACTAGATGTTGGGAGATGTAAAATTTTACCTTTTGGCCTTTTGTCTGTGCTACTAAATCCAATTAGGTTTAATAAAGTACATATATATGTAGTGTTATCATTTACTTTTCTCTGATAGGTTAAATAGATACTGGAGTGACAATGATTGCCAAACCTACTAAGCCATGTAATGTCCCCCAGGTTGCAGCAGCAGGAGGTCACACAGATATGATGACACTACTACTGTCCTATGGAGCCAACCCCTACCTCTCTACACTGATGAAAGACTCCCTGTGTTACTCAGGGGCAGCACAGAGAGGTTGTTATGCTGCTATAGCTGTGGCTGCTGCTCATGGTCAAAAAACCATATTACATAAGCTACTTTCTCAGCCACAGGTAAGTTATTGTGTTAGGTTGTGAAACACTGATTCAGCCAGAAAAGGTCAGTAGAAGTTAGTACTGTATACTTGTTTAGTTGAGGGAGTAATACCACTTAGAAATGAGTTTATCATAAATGTTTTAACCACTGGATTCTTGTTTAGAAAATCATCATGAGTTAGTTCAAATATAGCCAAAAACAATACAGGCACTCAGATTAATGTAATAATTTTATCCAACTGTTTCCTTCCCAGCATGCATCAGCTCGTGAGGTGTTGTCACTGGAGGAGATCCTTGCTGAGGGCGCCAACGGCAACACTTGTGACCGAGAGCGACGAGGGGCAGGCGGGAGAGCAGGAAGTGGAACAGCAGAGGATTCAGCAACAGCCAGAGGCAGTGGTGGTGGGGGCACTTCCTCACCCTCAGATGCCTCTTCTCAGGTAGTGAAGCTCACCAAACAACAGATCAAGACTCTTCAGGAAGCCATGTATCACTCAGCAGAATCTGGACACCTTGGTAAGGACTCCAATTATAATGTAGGAACTCATAGATGTAATGGTGACATCAAATATTTACTAGATCTGTTTTAATTTTTAATGGGTTATTGTAAAAAAAAATGTGGAAATACTGTACAGTATAACTTAGTTAAAATAAGTCAAGTTATATAGAGATTGGGATGGTGAGGTATGTGTGGGTGTGTGCATATGCACCAGTGGAAGAAAAGAGTAAGACGGGGAAAGAGAGGATGAGAGTGTTTTGGGAGGAATTAAATGGGTGTCTAAGAAAGATTGATAATGGAAGGAGAGTACGTGGTGATGATGGGAGACATGACTGGAAAGATGGGAGGTGAGGAAGTGAGAAGTATTGTGGGTAAATGGGGTGTAGATGGAGTAAATAGGAATGGTGAGTATCTGGTGGATGTCTGTGCTGAGAGGGGGTTGTTCTTGGTAAACACCTTCCTTCAGCACAAGATGATCCACAGGTATACATGGAGGAGAAGGGATAAGAGAGGAGAGCAGAAGAATCTGATTGATTATGTGGCCGTGGATGAAAGGTTAAGAAAGGATGTGTTCGATGCAAAAGTAGTGAGAGGAATGATCCAATGCTCCAATCATTTTGCGATGTTGGAAAGGATGAAGGTTAGGGTTAAGTGGGAATATGGTAGGAGGAATGAAGGGGTGAGGAACAGGAAGGAGGTGGCTAGTGGAAAATTAAATGAAGCAGAATATAGGGAGGAATATAAGAGGAGGGTGGGTGAGGTGCTGGGGGATGCAAAGATTGGGGATAGGGGAGGGAGTGGGAGTGAATGATGTGTATGAAACATTCAAAACTTTAGTGTGTAGGACAGCAGCAGAAGTGGTGGGGTACAAAGGACAAAAGAGGGGGAAGAAAGGGAGTGCATGGTGGTCTGAAGAAGTGAAGGATGCAGTAGAGAATAAGAGGAAGGCTTTTAGGAGAACCCTGCAGAGAAATGTGCCAGAGGAGGTGAAAGAGAGATGGAAGGGGGAATACAATGTATGTAAGAGGAAAGTGAAGAGGACGGTGAGTGAGAGTAAAAGGAGAGTGGATGAGGAGTTTGGTAGGAAACTGAGTGAAAAGTTTAGAGAAAACAAGAAATTATTCTGGAAGGAGGTGCAAAGAGGAGATAGAAAGTCTGGCAATGTGAGAATTAAGAGAGAGGATGGAGTTACTGTGAATGGAAGTGAGGAAGTGAAAGAAGTGTGGAAGAGGCATTTTGATGGTTTGATGAAAGAGGGGACGGGAGGGGAGGCGGTGGTGACATGTATGGGGATGGAGGCAGGTGGTAGACGACAGGATGTACAGGGAGAACTAGGGAGGGAAGAGGTTAGGAAAGCAATAGGAAAGTTGAAGATGGGAAAGGCACCGAGGGTGGATTGGATAACTGCAGAGGTGTGGGGGGGAGAAAGTGGTGGAGTGGATGCTGCTTATATGCATATTGGCTTGGAGGCAGGGAGAGGTGCCAGAGGACTGGAGGAGAGCCATAATTGTACGTCTGTACAAGGGTAAGAGGAGTAGGGATGATTGTGGTAGCTATAGGAGAATAAGCCTTCTTAGTGTACCGGGGAAGGTGTATGGGAAGGTTCTTACTGAGAGACTGATAGAAGTAACTGGGAATAAAGTCAGTGAGTTTCAGGGAGAGTTCAGAAAGGATAGAGGATGCGTGGACCAGATCTTTGCAATAAAATCAACAGTAAAGAAATATATTGGAAAGGGTAGGAAGTTGTATGCTGCCTTCATGGGTTTAGAGAAAGCATACGATAGGATTGACAGGAGAGCTATGACAGATGTATTAAGGATTTACGGTGTTGGTGGGCATTTGCTGGAGGGGATTGAGGCTTTCTATAGAGAGGCAAAAGCTTGCGTGAGGGTCAAGAGTGATTTGAGTGAGAACTTTAATATCAGTGTAGGATTGAGGCAGGGGTGTGTCATGTCACCATGGTTGTTCAATATCCTTATGGATGGTTGCATGAGAGAGATGAAGGCAAAGGTTGAGGGCCTGGGTGCGAAACTGAGGTTGAATGGAGTAGATTGGTCCTTGGTTGCAAGCTTATTTGCGGAAGACATTGTGTTGCTGGCTGAGAATGAAAGGGAATTACAGAGGGTGGTGGATGAGTTTCAGTCAGTGTGTAAGCGAAGAAAACTGAAGGTGAATGTTGGTAAGCGTAAGGTGATCGTTTTTGAGAGGACCAAAACAGAAGTAATTGACTTTGTTACACCCTATAGAGTGGCTGTGCCAACTGGGACGGAATGTGAGATAACTTTAGGGGGTGAGAGGATGGAGGAGGTGAGGGAATTCAAGTATCTGGGAACAGTTTTGTGTAAACATGGAAGTATGGAAGGAAAAATCAGGGAGAGAGCAGTGAGGGGCAGGCAGGTCATAGGATCACTGGGGAGGATAATGAAGGGTAGAAGTGTGAGTATGGAAGTGAAAAAGGGACTGAGAAATAGTATAATCCTGCCAACACTTACATATGCGTCGGAGACATGGACATGGAGTAGGGCCCATCAGCCTAGAATAGGTGCAGTGGAAATGAGTTATCTGAGAGGAGCATGTGGACTTACCTGCAGGTGGGAAGGAGAAAGTAATGAGATTGTGTATGAGAGATGTGGTATGAGTGAGAAGGCAATTGGTATTGAGTGTAAAGGGGTTGAGGTGGTTTGGACATGTGGAGAGAATGCAAGGTGTGGAGTTTGTAAAGAAGGTGGACGATAGTGAAGTTGTGGGACCCGTTGTGAGAGGCAGACCTTCGGTTAAATGGCAGAACAGAGTGGAAGAGTATGTGAGAGAGAGAAGTGTGAGGGGGGTAGGGGGGGATGGAGCAAGTGAGGAAGGAGTGCTGGAACAGGGAAAACTGGAGACTCTTCTGCCGTGGCCACCCCCTTGGCAGGAGTTTCCGTAGGAAATGAGGAGTCAGAGCTATAGATAGATAGATAGATATAGAGTGAAGTAGTGGTATAGTAATTTTGTATGAATCTCTCTGGAGTTCCTTTACCTGAATAGAATTACAGCATCTGACGCTGCTGTACTTTAAGAAACTCTACACTAATCCTACAAGATATTCATCACACATAAACTCTTAATAAGTAAAGGTTCAGTTACCAGCACTAAAAATTAATCCTTATCTGGATATTTGCATAAAGTCACCAGAATGAAGTACAGTACCGGTATGGCAATACAGCCACATACTTCAAACTATTTCCAGTACTATGCCCTGAAGGAAAAAATTAGGAAGATATGTTGCAAACTTTAATCGTCATGTTCCCTCACATATTTCAGTATTAAATTGTCCATACTCATGTGGAAGTGACTGCACTATAACCTCTTAACAATTTCTTATTCCTGCACCACCATTGGACATCAACAGAGATGACACTGGACCTGCGTAACTTGGGTGTACCATGGACTCTACACTGCTGGATGCACACACTGGCCACCGCACATGAACACCGCCTGGAATCCATCATCGATCAGCTACTTCAGGACTTCCTACAGGTGCACATGACTTTCTCTGGGGCAGTTCCACTTTCCAATATTCCTTCATTACTATACTGGACTGTATTGCTTGTAGAGATGTAAGAAATATTTAGAGGGTTTTGATATCCTTTTGGCCCCAAGTCAGGCACCTTCAACTTTTCTCCTGCCTTCCGTTCTTGATGTGTTGGCTCAAGGGTTCTGGAAGACATGGACTGGGGTTCGCAAAATGAAACAAATATAAAGTATATAATTCTTCCTTATCAAAATAATTTTTTGTGGAAAAATATATATGCATGACACGTTATATGTATACTCCAGCATAGTAGAATATAAGATAATTCTTGTAGATGAGAGATGGAGGAAGTAAAGGAGTGTATTTATCTGGAAACAGTGTTGTGTAAGATTGGGAAAATGGATAGGGGATTAAAAAGAGAGCAGAGTGGAGTAAGAGTGTGAGCATGGATGTGAAAAGGGGACTGAGAAAGAGTACCCATATAGTCTTGATGATGCTGTATGCATCAGACATGAACCATTAAATAAACTTACAATTATTTTAAACTCTTTAGTACCTGATTTATACTTGGTGCTTAATATGTTACTGGTAATGTAGGTAGGTATGGTAGATAATTGTATGGTGGCACAAAAGTAAGTAGCAGTAAGTGTGCCACATTGTATACTCTGCCTCCTATATTTACACACACATATTGATATACAGGTGTGGCCGGATGACTACTCTGCCCAATTTGTTGATGAATGCCTCCCACTCCTCTTCACCATCTTCAGATATAGCAAGGTGAGTGAGTTTGAAATTGATTTGTAGGGAAGAGGGAGAGGCAGATGGAGAATGAGTAGGAGGGATGGAAGCAAAAGTAGCCTACAGGGTATATGGTGAGGAGGATGAGCAGAAGCAGAGGACTGGGTGATTTGAAGGTGGTGTTCTCATTACTACTCCATCAGGTAGTGGCAGAGGCCACCAGGTAGTTCACAGGCTGTTTTATTTTCTTCTCAAATTATTCCATGATATTTCTCTTGCACTAATTAATATCTTATATATTGTATTAAATTATTCTTTGTTTGTTTGTTTTTTGTTTTTTTACCATGGTGTACTGAACTTTGGTACATACAGTACATCTCTTCCTTAATATTCTTCAATACTTTCTTTTTATGTTAAAAAATTAAAGAGGTTGCTGCTGTTCTGTCTTTGTTAGCCTTATGGGGTTTTCAAGAGATCAATCCATTTATAAGATAAAAACATCTAATGATCCCTGATAGATTGAATTTGAACATTTCTCTTACCTTCATGCTGATCCTCTCCATTTCCCCCCAGAATGAGGGCACGTCTCTCTTGCTGGCAGACATCTTCTCATCTTGCTATGGGAAGGAGGCCATCAAGGAGATCCGTGACACCAGCATCTCCGGTGGTGCTCGAATTGACCCCAAGTTCGTTAACAACCCAGAACTGTCAGACGTCCAGTTTCGAGTGGAGGGCAGAGTCTTCTATGCTCACAAGATCATCCTGGTTAATGCTTCGGCACGTTTCAAGCAGATGCTCAGCTCCAAGTTCTGTGAGGGCAACCCACCAATTGTTCAGATACATGACATTAGATATGATATATTTGAGGTAAGTATTGTGATACATTTTTTCTGTGTTGTATGACTTCATTGTGATAGGTACATGATGCTGAATTTAATATAATTATATACAGTTGATTATTTAGTGTACCGTATAAGGATAATTAAAACATTCCTGTTAAAATCAAAGTATTTTCATAACAGTACAGTACAGTACTTGGTTTATTTTTTTATATAGTCCTCCATAAAAATTGTCATGAATTGAGTGGTGTATTGACTTCTGTTGTTGGAATTTCCAATACAGTTATTATGCTGCACTGTTTACATTTTATGCTGGTATTTATATTGTCTCTTCCTCTCATATCTGACCTTTGCTGTTATTTCTAATTTCTAATTTGATTCAATATTGTATCAATAATAGTAATTCAATAACATAATTTTAACCTTCCTTTGCACATCACATCTTTTATATGTTAACATGGCACTCGTATTTCAGCTGGTGATGCAAAGTCTGTATAAAGGAGGCTGCGAGAACCTGGAGGTGGAAGCCGGTGATGTCCTTGAGCTGATGGCTGCTGCTAACTTCTTCCAGCTTGACTCCCTCCTGCGTTACTGTGAATCACGTTGCTCCCGCCTTGTCCATTTGGATAACGTTGTCTCCATGTACATCCATGCTAAGGTTGGTACAGCTGGCAGTGAGGGGATTAATTGAATGTTTATTGATGGTAAAGAATTAGGTGATATTTAAGGTTGGTAAAGATTTGGGATTCATGGTGCTGTATGTATTTGATCATGGTAAGGGTATGGATTTTTGAGACAGATATATTTGTACTTTGTTAAATTATAAGTTGCTTTACTTCATAACGCAGGTGTACAATGCAGTGCAGTTGCTCGAGTACTGCCAGGGTTTCCTGCTGCAGAATATGGTGGCTTTGTTGACGTATGATGACTCTGTCCGCCGCCTCATATTTGGCAAGAAACTCCACAATCATGATGTTCTGGCTGGCCTCCTCCTCACACTCCAGGCTCGAATTAAGGCTCGCTCTTCTCCACGGGCTGGTAAGAAGTGATGATGCAAGTGAGAAAAAAATAGAGAGTGAAGGAGGAAACAAAGTGATGGTGTCACGAGTCAGAATTGAATACCTGCACTAGAATCGGTAGTAAAGAATGACCTGTTGTCAAGATACACTGGATCATCACTATTCCACCAAGAAAATCTTACTGAACATAAGAAAGAGTAAGGAGGAATATACTTAATCAAATAAAAGAAAGATATTATAGTGACCTTTTACATTATTGGAAGAAACTTTGAGGAAAGTGGAAAACTTGAGACTCAGTGCAGTGACAGAAAGATGGTGAGCTACAAAATCAGTAGAAGGGATGCAAATGGAAAAGGATAATATGGAAATAGAGAGAATACTGGCAAGCTCTGAACTTGATATACTGTAGTAGATGTGCAAAAATTCAATGATGCTTTTTAAAATTATGGTAATAGATGATGTTGTACATTACATGTATAGGGATTGTATAATAATTTAATTCCAGTTCCAGTTGAAACAAAAAATTATTATTGGAGTACAATATTACCTGTAGCTTTGCTGCATTAGAGCAGTAATTTTAATGAGTACAGTACTGTGATTATTGCATAGAAGTTGCAGATAACTGAATGCTGTAATTTTGGAAAGAAATACAGCAGATTTTGTTTGTTTTTGGTCTTTGAAGACTTATGTGAAAAATGATCAGTGTTATATATTTATTAATATTTTCACTTTATGTTTTCAAATTTATATATTTATTTATATTTCTACTTTTACATTCTTCGCTGACAGTGCCCTGGCTTTACAAATTTAGTTGCGGTCACACTCATGTTGTACATAAATGGCTGCTTCAATGGGGAGAAGCTGTGTGTGTCTGCTGGCCAGATGCAAGCTCTGCTCCGCTGCTCACCCTGGTGCTCAGTCTGGCTTCAAGGACTATTTTTGGGTGCTCTTGGACTTGAAAAATGCCTTACTGTCATAACATACTCTTATCTAGATGCAGCTGTCAGGTCAGGTGTGGACAGTTTGGTCATGAAGCGGTCTTCGTCCTTTCTTTATTTTACACAGTCAGCAGAATCCAAAGTATTGATGTTACATATATATTTTTTTATATTTACAGTATGATCATAACTTGCTGTAGTCTTCACATTAATTTTTATAAGTTTATGCTCATTTCATAAAGAATACAGGTGACTGACTAACGCAGTTCTCGTCAAGATGATAGATATTTTAGTGACAAATTTTCAGTTTATTTTGAAAGTATCATTAATTAGTGTAAAAAGTTGTAGCCATACAGGTATTATATATATCAGGTACATACATTATGTAACTGATGAGGTTTTACAAATTTTGCTGTGCATGCGGCACCCCGGCCTTTTGCATGAAGCCTTTCAGACGGCATTTACCCATTCAAAACATGAAAGTTTCTTGGGTTTTGCATAATTAGGGTAGCATTTTTCAACATGATAGTTATCCATATGCTTAGTACATAAAATATATATACAGTACCAATAAAATGTGGAAAAATTAATCTCTGAAATGGGAAACATAGAAAATTATGTCTCAAATGAGTATGTGTTAAAAAGGGATGTTGCTATCACATTATCTGTCTAAAATGTTTCAGTGCAAAGAAGGCTGGATATGTTCGAGAGAAATGTATAAATTCACTTGTACACAAGGTCAGTTTCAAGACTCATAAAAATATATATACTGTATTGTAATTACTTAAGAAGAAAGAAGAGTGCATATTGGTGTTGCAACAGGAGGAGGGTGCAACAGGCAAGCTTTCCTACCATCAGGATATGCCAATGGTTCAGGAAAGAATATACGGCCAAAACATAAGCTCAGGAGTGTCTTGTTGCTCTTTACTGTATTTCCTAATTAGATATTTTTCCTGCATAGCTTCCATGGAAATTATATTCCATGTGAATAGCAGCCAGGAGTAACACAGCAATCAGCATTGCTCCTTATTTCTTAATTAGATAATTTCCTGTGTAGAATCCACATAAAATGTGTATGTACTGTACAGCATGAATGACTCCTAAAAGTACACAGCTGTTGGTGTTGCTCTTTACTTTTAGATATTGTATTATCACTTTCCTGTGACTTCTCAAAAAAAAAACATGCACCACATGAATGACTGTAAGAATTGATGCATCCATCATTACTGATGGTGAACACTGCAATTCTGGTGATTGTGAACAGTGCCAAATACAGTGCCAAGTTATGGAAAGTTTATGGAAACAGTTATGTGCAGTTTGGTGAAAGAAAAATAAGAAAGTCTTTTGTGAAGTGCACAGATACAGCTGATCTATTTGCTTTGTGTGTGTGTATGTGTTGTGAATGGGAAGCTATAGTGCTCAATCATGTCAAATTTCTTACTCTGATTCAAATGAACTGCTTCGACAACTCAAAGTCCTTCCTACATAATGCAACCCAAAGTGACATTGTGTACTGAATGTAAAACTGGTGCTCATGATGTAAGTAGTTATTACTTTTCTTATTCTGCTGTAGATTATGCAGTTACAGAAAGTAATGGAGACATTGTGAATGATAAACTATAGGTAGCATGCAGGAAGGATGCTTGATTGGCTACCTGAAAGAACACTATTTTGCAATACTTGTTGGTGTGCAATAATATGCCTATTCACCTATTAAAATATTTTTCTCACTCTTCCATATCTGTGTAATATTTGTACACTTATGACTGAGGAGTTAGTATTACTTAATGTGTTGGTTGTTGACACATTGTGTCATATACTATAATAAACTCAGTGAATTTTATTTCTTTGTATTAAATTTGGGTACTGTGATGGTTGAAAAGATACATTCCACCAGTGCATTCGAGATGAAAAATTGATACCGGTACTGTAGTGCCTGTACTGTACTAGATGGAGGAGATCTCTGTGGTTTTCTCACATCAAAGTTCTAATTTGGAGTCTTAAATTTGTGAATAAATGTTAGTACACTAGGGATATTTTGCAATATTTCATAAAACAATATATGCAGTGATCCCATCATTTATATGGTTGTTTGTACATAACAGTTCATAATTTACCAATGCCTTATACCTCATGAAAGCTTCCACTCCCCTCCCACATGACCTAGACACAGTAATTTATGTTATGTGTATATTACAGTAAGATTTTGTTCGGAAATAAATTGAAATTATGAGATAAGTGCAAGATCTTTACATGCTGTAACAGATGGCTGGTAATTTCAAGCCAAGTCAGTGCATTTCAGCCCCAAGTGTAGAGTACTGTACTGTACTGTAATATGCTAATGTGCACAAAAGTGTGGTTTCCTCTACTGTTTTTTTCTTCATACATGAATCATTGATGATTGGTTTGGTGATTAAGAAACATGGCAGAACAGCAGTCCAATAAGCTAAACCAAATATGCCATGTAGCCCACTGAGATTACAGGATGCTACCCTCACCAGAAGGTTTGTACACAGGAGGCAGTAGTTCTCTCACTGTACCAACCTGATGCCAGAGCAATAGATGTTGATAACTATTATTATAAAGTCATCAGTGTCTCTTGCTTAGTACTGACAAGACTCATTATAAAGATTCATGTATAAAGAGACTGATAGCAGAAACAACTAGATTTTTGTAAGTACAGGTTCAGTGTCTCACCTTTCCCCAACTCCCACTGTTGTACAATACCACTACCTCAGGTCTTTTACTAGTGTGTTGTCCCGTGCACCTCTTTTAGCCTTGATTTTCTGTACATAGTTTACACTGCCAACCAGAATTCTATGAGTGCCAAGCAGTTTATTGTGTATTTTTAGTAAAGTTAAGATTTATATAAACTCATTTCATACATATGCACTGGAAAACTGCAAGTGCTCAATCCTGCATTCACTGCACATCTGCATGAAGCAGGGAACAGAATGTACATATTACAGGTTGTTCTTCCTGTCCATTTCACATTACAGTAGCTGCTTTTTGTTTGGTTCCTCCCCACCTACACATTTCATTCTTCATACAGTAGTTTGGTATCCCCACTCACTATGCCTATCACATTGTTCACCACAGCTATCACACAGTTCAGTGACTAAGTAATTATTGAATTATAGAATTTTTTTTGTTAAACAGTCTACTTTTTTCTTCTGGTGCTTACAAATGTAATGTACTATTGTAAACAATAATTTCTTTCTACTCAGGGGTGACTCACACAGTTATTTCACCTTTGTTTTCATGTACAGTACTCCTTTAATGTTATCGCTTTAATTTGTGAGTGAGTGTTTGCTGGAAGTTAGAAGCTGCTTCTTAATTTATATATAAGAAAAACATACAGCTCACTATTAGAGTAAAGCAGTCAAATGTTTACTAAAGTCACCCCTATGTGGAAACAAACTTTTGTTCGCAATAGTACATAATGGTAAATGTGACACTTTGTTTGTACTAAATTCTACTACAGTACTTCTTGGCCTACAGTTATAAAATCATTTTATTTATATACTACCAGCTGGTACAACAGAAATCAGAAATTCATCAAAACTTTCCTTCCATTATTGTAATTATCTCAGTATTAAAAGCATGACACATGCATAATTTTCAGCATCTGATGTACAGTGTTGAAAAGGACTGTGTCGACAGAAGGTGCTGTATATTATAGATGTGTTACTTGTTTGATTGCACAAAAAATACTATAATGGGAGGACATTTCTTGTGAACATTTGATTTGGCTGTACCTCTGCTGTCAAAATTTGTTTTTTTACAGTTAAGAAGGTAAGCAGTTGGTGAATAAGAGGCTCTCAAGTTCTTCAAAGTATGCCACAAAATAAACCATTTAAACCGAGATTTGTTATGTCTGTATGTCTTGGCATAGTTTAGGGGAATTGGTAGCTTCCAGTTTGCCAACAACATTATAACTCATTATACTGTAGTCCTGCTATATTAAATTAGGCCTGTAATCAGTTCCATAATTTCAATTCTTTTCAATCTTTCTGTCAACCCTTCTCCTCAGCTTCCCAATCTTTGTGAGCATTATACTGTATATACATCAAGTATGTACCTTCACCACTTTCTCTGCTACTTACCTACCTACCTACCTCCCTACCTACTTACCTGCCTGTACCTACCTCTCCTCTCCCAGACACCTAAATTAATAGCACATTCCCATTCATCATATTTTTATATATATATTTATTTGTTATATCTGTAATACTGTTATAACTTGAGCTATGCACAAAAATATCTGTAAAAACTTTTGACTAGAGGAGGAACCCTTAATGAGGCATTTGACCTGGATATGCAGGAGCAAAGTGTCATCAATAAAAGCTCCTCCTCACATGGTGTTTCTCTTGGTAGAGGTTGGAAGGATTTCATATCCCTGGCTTCTGTATTTTCTGTAAGTATCAATATCTTTTTAAGTCTTTTGGTATCTAATTAAAATGTACTTCTTACTGCTAGAAAAGAGAAAGGACCTGTGTATCACCTTTACTTCTCATATACAGGTAGCTCACATGTGTACCCATATGAATTATGCCATGCACAAATTACTCCTTCTTTCTCAGGGTTCATTCATTTGAAGTGTCGGCCTACACACATATTGCTGCGCATGGATATTGTACATTTTCACTTAGCTGAGGCAATTATAAATCATCAGAGAGAGGCCTGTTATCCCGAAATATAATATGACATGACACATGTGAGTCTACCATGTACAGTACAAGGTGATCAGGCAGTCCACAACCACTGTTGATAATGGAATAACGTCCAATGATGGAACACATTCTCTCCTACTCCTGGATTTGCCTCACTGTAAAAAATTATCATTTAATCTGATGCAGTAAAATCATCATTGTGCAATCTTTTGACTTTTGAGTTATGTTGTGAACTGCATCTACTCTGTACAGTTGTGCCACCTTGGACTCGCTACCTTTGGAGAATGGAGATACTGTAGTGTACCTTGTTTGTGTTGCTTTCCAGCTGGGAAGAGTTGGTCAGTGATAGAGATGAGGCAGGAGGTGGCAACAAGTAATAATGGTTAATATGCTGTAACTTTTAAGTGCTGTGTATACGTACTGTTCAATAAAATAACCCCAGTGACATGGTTTATTGCTGATCTTGTTCATCTCTACTATAACATAACTTAGTAGAACAGATGGTGGATTTTGTAATGACACTTCTATTTACCAGTACATTCTGGCTGTGGTGTTTTTAGGTGGTTTTTTAGTGTACCGTCATCCATGAAATATCGGAATAAGGATATTTTATGTAATAACAAGGATTTTAGTCGAGGCCACCGATATACAAAGCTCTGTTGACCTGACCGTGACGTCAGCAAAGGAGTGCTACCGCTCCGTCCTCACACAGTGATCACTCAGTTCTCTTTTCCTTTACCAGACTTGCTTTCATTCTATTTTTCCTTGCTTTTCTTCGAGTAATGATCTTCATGCTTTGTGTGTGTGCGTGTGTACTTTGTTTTATCAATGGTGGTACATTTTACGAGTAAATAGACGTCCTTTGTTAGAACTCTGACCAGCTTTCTCACTATTTTATCTATAATACCATATATATTAGGATACAAACATCATATCAAAGCAACAAACGTGGGTAGCCTATATACTGCAAAATACACTTGACCTGGGAACAAGTATATGTACAGTACAACTAAATCACTATTTATTGTCTAACAGAATGAAATTAATCATAAATTGTTATTACAATAATACTATTTTTATGATACATATATACAATATATTATGCACTACACTGTCTACTTTTGGAGAGTCTGAAGTTTTCTTTTCACACCTACGTCATCTCCTGCTCTGGTAGCTTCAGGAATGTTGTTTTCTTTAGCACAAAAGTTATTTAAAATTGCGTTGGTTGAAGCATACATATTTTCTGTTTTTTCTGTGCTATGACCATTTTCACAAACATCAGTTGGGAATAGGAGATCAGCATAATAAGTAAGGGATGTTGCTACAATTGGATTTTCCCCTATGAGTGGCAGGCTGGCAGCCTTGCTTCTCAGGTCAGCCCTCCTTTAGCAACGTCACAGAGATATAAATGTCCCATCCGAGTTGCCTTGTATATCGGTGGCCTCGTTCTAGTACTCCCAGTACTAGAATCCTTGGTAATAAAATAATTATTATGGTATTGTTTTGATGTACCGTTGCAAAGGCCAAACGGATAAACACCCAAACATAATCATCATGTAAACAAACAAGTGAAACTGTTCATAATATTTGTGGTTAGTTTGTGAATGACCATCTTGCTATAATACACGCACTCCATATGGAAAACATATAAATGGATGGCATACTTTGACTTGTGGATTTGTTAAGAAGTGTAATGAATGTTGTGGTGTGTCATTTCACAGAACCGATTCCACAGTGGTATTCGTTTGTTAGCTTCCTAACCAACCACAATTGGAAGGCTTCATTATTTTCCACAATCTGAGTATCCACATTCACAAAATCTATCAAACAGTTAGACAACAATGATCACTGCATAGTTTACTCACCAAATTCATTAAATAATTCACCCATAAGTCATTAACACTACTAACATTCTTTCGTTTGCGTGCTTACAAACCAATACCAACCACTGTGGAATCGACCCACAGAATAGTACCAGAGATGATGGATGTGACAAGTGACTACCCAGGCGACTGGCAAGTGGACAATCTGCTTCTCCAACATAATTCAAGTTCAGTGTCAAACAATACATCGTGGATATTTGGCAGGTAACAGTAGTTAGTTTTTTTCTGTCTCCTACAACTGAGGTATCAGGCCAGCCCTAGTTACACAACACACATCCATGGAAATATTATCTGTACCATTACTAGCTATGTACTGTACGGTACCTACCCGAGAATACCTTCATCTCAGTACAACATATTAGACACAGGGGATGATTCAGGGCAAGTAGTAAAGGTAAATATTTACTAGGTAAAACTATGGAATCACGCCTCCATCTATTTGTGTGTTTTTTGGTAGAGAATCATCTTGAAATTAAAAGATTTGATGTTTTTGTTATTGATTGTCAGAAAAGATGTATTTTGTTACTATTGCCACCCTATTCCTATCTGTAAAATCTTGGGGGAGAGCCTGGGAATCAGGGTTTTGGGTGGGGGAATACGCGTAAACTTGCATGTTTGGCTTTCGTAGTGAATTCATGATCAGCCATAAATATTGAAAATTTAAAATCCGAGCCAAGTTTAGGAATGACGATCACCCATAAATGTCGAAAATTGAAAATCCGAGGAGCCAAGTTTAAAAATGCTGACCACCCATAAATATCGATAATTGAAATTCCGAGCCAAGTTTTGAAATGATGACCAACCATAAATGTCTAAAATTGAAAATCCAAGCCAAGCAGCAGACTACCGGGACCTAACCAGGGCAAACTACCAGGACGTAGCTGGGACAAACTACCGAGACCGAACCTGATGTGATAACACTGCTACAGAACGGCAATATAGTAAATAAATACCGGACTAAATAGCCCCTCAGGGATGGATAGTCAGGTCACAAGTAAAACTTTTAACGTTACAAATAAGATGGAGAAGTTGTTGTTATTCTGCCTTACCAACCCCTAAGGGGAGTTTCCATGAGGAAGAGAGGATTTGCTCCATAGGTAGGTTGAAGGAACCAGGGAAGAGAAGTAGTCGGCTATGCATGGTTAATGAAGCTCATCACTTCCTGTGTGAGATGAGTCTCCAGGGGAACATACTCTTCATACTCCATACAGCTTGGAAAAAAAACATATTGAAGATGGATTCTAAGAGATTAATCTTGTCTGAGGCAGAAGAGTATATATAAACAGTAAAGCTAGAAGTGTTGAGTATAGAGGTTTTTTTTCAGATATGACTACACAGCCTCCCTTCCTGATGAGTTCATTGAAGGTATCAGGTGTAACAGTCTGTGGATGTGGAAAGTTAGGAACCTTCTTTGTTGAGATGATTAAATGGTGTACTTTTTGGTTTTAATGTACACCTCTTACTCTGGTGACAGACTTTGATACTTGTTTGTTACCTCCGCCAAGGAGTTTATGTGATTAGTTTCTTTGTCTGATAACAGGATTACACAAAAGCTATGTTTGGATTCTTATGAAATTTTTATCAAAGTTGGGCCTTATGCCTGGTAACAGATGATTAGGTTTTTGGTATGATTTGAATCTGGATCAAGGATTTTTTCCAGTGCCCAGCCTTTGTCAAGGTTTGCGGTAGAATTAAAAAAGGCAACAATGTTCATAATTGAGCCAAAGGAATTATTTATATCATGGTTCGTGATGTGTAACAGATCTTGACAGTACGAGTCAGAAAACACAATTCGAGATTGAGGCTTCACTGATGACTTATCGCTACCTCTTCTTCTGGTCAAAGGCACATATTATTCTGCAACATCAAGTCGCTTAAGTGGCCGGCACATTGGGATTGGGGAGTGGGAAGGGAAGGTGGAGGTAAGGGCGCCAAATTTCAGAACGTAACTGCTTGTGTGTGTTTGGGTGTGGATATAAGCTTTGCTCAGTGGCAGTATCGTAACCAATGAGGTATGAGGTGCAGCCATTGCACATTAGCTACCGTCAAGAATTGGGAAGTTCTTTTACAAAGCACCTCGGTAACCTACCCCTTCACAGGAAGGGTAGGTAAGTCTCACCCCGCCTCCACGTAGTAACCTCGGGGGACACCTCCCTATTTTTATCAGTATTTTATTTTATAGAGGCTGGAGGTAAAGCTGAAGGGGGAGACGGTGTGGAGGCACAGTAGGTTCCCCCACATATAGGTTTTAATTTCCTTTTATAAAGTTTTTAGTGACAAAATTATTTTTAAATTATGATTATAATTATTTTTAAAAGTGTAAAATATGCAATTTTTTCTTTATTTGTCTTTTATTACTATTGGGTATTTTAAAAGAGCTTGACAATCTTGATGGCCTATGTCCCTCCGGGAATGAGCGCTGCGTTGGCCTTGCCAGCCACCAGTGGCCCCCCAATGGGGGGACGGAAGGCTGCGGCTAGTGGAGGGGAGGGGTCTCCAGTCTGCTCTGTGGAGAGCAGGAAAGGGGAAGAATGCATGCGAGTGGTAACAATCAATGTGAATGGAATGGTGAATGAGGTGAAAAGGAGAGAGATTGTGGAGTGTTTCAGGAGTAAGATAGAAGTGTGTGGGGTATCTGTGACCCATATGAAAGGATGGGGGGTGGAAGAGTGTGGGGATAGAGAAAAGAGTACGTTGTGGGAAGGAATGAAAGGAGGCGTGATATGGACTGGCATGGTGTCTGGGTGGGTGTGGAAGAGAATGGATTGACATGGAAGGAAGAGAACAAGGATAGTGTGGATGACTGGGAAGATCGGTATAGTGAAGTATGCATGGGTCTGTGCGTATGCTCCAGTGAATGCACAGGCCAAGGTGGGAAAGATGAAAATGAAAGAGTTTTGGGATGAATTGACTGACTGTCTGAGAAGTTTTGAGAGAGGGAGGAGGATAGTGCTTATGGTAGATATGAATGGGAAGGTAGGGAATGATAGAATCGGAAAGGTAGTTGGCAAGGGGTGTGTGGATGGGATAAATGAAAACGGTGAGTGCCTGGTGGATGTGTGTGCTGAGGTGGGGTTTTCCTCGCCAACACCTGCTTCAAGCACAGATTGATCCACAGGTATACATGGAAGAGGAGGGATGAAAGGGGAGAGCAGATGAGCCTGATAGACTACATAGGTGTGGATGAAAGGATAAGGAAAGATGTGAAAGATGTGTGGTGAGAGGAATGTTTCAGTGCTCTGACCACTATGCAGTTATGGCGAGGATTAGGGTCAGAGCAAAATGGAAGTATGGTAGGAAGGATAGATGGGGGAACAAGGGGGAGGTGGCAAGTGGCAGATTGAATGACATCGAGAATAGAGAGGAATATAAGAGGAGGGTGGGAGAGGTGCTGGAGAATGCAAGGCTGAGTATAGGGGAGGGAGTGGGAGTGAATGATGTGTATGAAATGTTTAAGACACTAGTAATGAGGACAGCAGCAGAGGTAGTGGGATACAAGACACAGAAGAGGGGCAAGAAAGGGAGTGCTTGGTGGTCAGAAGAAGTGAAAGATGCAGTAGAGAAGAAAAGGAAGGCATATAGGAGAAGATTACAGAGGAATGTGTCAGAGGAAGTTAAAGAGAGGTGGAAGAGAGAATATAATGTATATAAGAGACAAGTGAAGAGGATGGTGAGTGAGAGTAAAAGTAGAGTGGATGAGAAGTTTTGTAGGAAACTGAGTGAAAAGTATAAAGAAAACAAGAAATTATTCTGGAAGGAGGCTAAAAAAGAAAGAGGAGAAGGAAAGCCTGGTAACATGAGAATGAAGAGAGAGGATGGAGTTACTGTGAGTGGAAGTGAGGAAGTGAAAGAAGTGTGGAAGAGGCATTTTGATGGTTTGATGAATGAGGGGACGGGAGGGGAGGCAGTGGTGACATGCATGGGGATGGAGGCAGGTGGTAGACGACAGGGTGTACAGGGAGAATTAGGAAGGGAAGAGGTTAGGAAAGCAATAGGAAAGTTGAAGATGGGAAAGGCACCGGGGGTGGATGGGATAACTGCTGAAATGTTATGGTGTGGGGGTGAGGTAGTGGTGGAGTGGATGTTGCTTATATGTACATTGGCCTGGAGGCAGGGAGAGGTGCCAGAGGATTGGAGGAGAGCCATAATTGTACCTTTGTATAAGGGGAAGGGAAGTATGGTAGTTATAGGAGAATAAGCCTTCTCAGTGTACCGGGAAAGGTGTATGGGAAGGTTGTTACTGAAAGACTGGTTGAAGTAACAGGGAATAAAGTTAGTGAGGAGCAGGGAGGGTTCAGAAAGGGTAGAGGATGTATGGACCAGATATTTGCATTAAAATCAATAGTGGAGAAATATATTGGGAAGGGTAGGAAGTTGAATGCTGCCTTCATGGACTTGGAGAAGGCATACGATAAGGTTGATAGGAAAGCTATGTCAGAGGTGTTGAGAATTTATGGTGTTGGGGGGACCTTTGCTGAAAGGCATTGAGGCCTTTAATGCAGATGCAAAAGCATGTGTGCGGGTAGAGGGTGATCTAAAGGCGGCTTCACACGGGGCAATACGCGGCTGGTTTTGCTACCCGCTAGTTTCCAGCCAGCACTGTCTAGTCGGAGTTGGCAGCAATTTTCGACAAAAGCCTACACACGAGCGGGAGCAATCAGCAGCTGAGGTGGCAGACTAGCAGCTATAAGGCCGTGTAAGCAAACAAGATGGTAGTGGTGGGCGATACCGCTAGATTTTAGTAGTCGCGATTACTGATTACTTTAATGAAAATAATCTAATAGTAATCAATTATCGTTACGATTACTGGATTCTGAGATAATAATTTTGTTATTCAAAATATCAATATCAATATCAAGGGAACGGGAAAATACAGAGAAGAAGAAAGTCATGACGAAAATAAGGTAGGAAAAAGAATAAAAAGAGACGGACGAGAAAGAGGTTTGCCAAAGAATTGGGATAAAGGAAGCACCAAACTCAGTTATTGCTGCGACTCGGCTGGAAAACACCGACAGGTTGGTCTTCCCAACCCAGCTAGCAATTTCAGCCGCCATCGTCAAATTTTGCTAGCGGCTGGAAAAATCTTGCTAGCGGGTAGCAAAACCAGCCACGTATTGCCCTGTGTGAAGCCACCTTAAGTGAGAGTTTTAATATTAGTGTAGGGCTGAGACAGAGGTGTGTTATGTCACCACGGCTGTTCAATATATATATGGATGGTTGTATGAGAGAAATGAAAGCCAAAGTGAATGGCCTGAGGGTGAAGTTGAGGCTGAATGAAGCAAATTGGTGGCAAGTTTATTTGCGGATGACACTGTGTTGATGGCTGAGAGTGAAAGGGAGTTACAGAGAGTGGTAGACGAGTTTCAGTCTGTGTGTAAACTAAGGAAACTGAAGGTGAATGTTGGTAAAAGTAAAGTGATGGTATTTGAGAGAGCAGAAACTGAAGTGATGGACTTTGCTACACCTTACAGAGTGGGAGTACCAACTGGGACGAAGTGTGAGATAACTCTGAGGGGTGAGAGGATGGAGGAAGTGAAGGAGTTTAAGTACCTGGGTACAGTTCTGTGTAAACATGGAAGTATGGAAGGAGAAATTAGGGAGAGAGCAGTGAGAGGTAGACAGGTCATAGGATCACTGGGGAGGATTATGAAGGGTAGAAGTGTGATTATGGAAGTAAAAAGGGGACTACGAAATAGTATAATCCTGCCAACACTGACATATGCGTCGGAGACATGGACATGGAGTAGAGCTCATCAGCCTAGAATAGGTGCTGTGGAAATGAGTTACTTGAGAGGAGCATGTGGACTTACTAGGTGGGATGGAGAAAGTAATGAGAGTGTGTATGAGATATGTGGTATGAGTGAGAAGGCAATTGGTATTGAGTGTGGAGTGGTTGAGAGAGTGAAGCGTAATTCATTGAGATGGTTTGGACATTACAAGGTGTGGAGTTTGTGAAAAATGTGTATGGAAGTGAAGTTGTGGGACCTGGTGTGAGAGGCAGACCTCCAGTTAGATGGCAGAACAGAGTGGAAGTGTATGTAAAGGAGAGAAATTGTAAGGGGCAGAGGAGGGCTTGACCAAGTAAGGAAGGAGTGTTGGAACAGGGAAAACTGGAGACACTTCTGCTGGGGGGAGTTCCTGGAGGGAACGAGTCGTCAGAGCTATAGATAGATAGATAGATAGACATAGTGCATAATCACACCTGATAGTTGCAGCCATTTATAATCCAGTGTTAAACAAAATCTTCTCCAAACTTTCTCTGTGAGTTCTTAGAGTGGGCTAGCCATTGTTTGGGTTTGCTTCATTCCATGTAAGTTAAACATAATCTTCTATTTCGTCTTTCCACCCTACATATAATGCACATGCCGTGAGTTAGTCCGTTCTTGCAGGCAAACTGAAGGAGAAATTTAAAAATAGGAAAGCATGGTGTTTTCCTTAAAATTTTATTCTGTGGACTTCTCAGTTTTCAGTCCAGTGGCTCAGATGGTCTCCGAGGGCGAGAAAGGGTACCAAGTGCCGACAGATGGACGGACGAACTAACAGACATTAGTACTGAAAGTATAGAACGATAGGCTTATAGAGCAACTCTTCACATGATATATCTCAACCAACACCTCCAGAATAGTAAACTGTTATGAATACATTGGTAAGAAGCTTTTAATTCCACGAACGTAGTTGAGGCAGTATGACAGGAGCTGAACTAGTGAAATTATTTCTTGAAAGTTGGAAGTATAATGGTTACACCCACGCTGCGGCTGCTCTTGGTTCAGTTATCAGTAGGGGAATCGATAGTTGCTCCAGTTCACACATCTCATGGAAGGTTCCCACCAGCAGGACCAATAAAATTCTATTGGTCCTGGTTCCCACGACAACAATCGGTATTAATTTTGTATATAGGCTATTCTACTATTACAAGGTGTGTGTGTGTGTGTGATTGATAGCATGACGTTTTGTTGTATATATTCGTGTAAATATGCTGTAAGCCTGTATAACCTGTGTGTATGTGGTGTATACATACTTGCATCGGTCCTTTTATATTATGTGTCTAGCCATACGAAGAAAAATAGAGAAGGACCACTGGAATTCATGTTTGCGTGAACACAATCACTTTGAGTTAGTGGCGCTATCGGATAAGGACATGCCAGTGCCCCGCCACTCGTACACTTCCATTACGGTGAATTAAGCCAACGTTAAAGGCGTAACTAGCATTATACTTGATCATTTCAGTGTGTTTATTTAGCAACTAGTAGTATCCAAGGCCACACTTGATTATGTTACCCTCTCGCTTGCTGCACTTGCGTTCAATAACTTCAATAGTTCTTTACCCACCTCTCATATTTCAGCGTAGAGGGACTCATTAGCAGTTGTCAAAGCTGAGTGGCCCTTGGTAGAAGTGAAACCATTTTGTGCACTTGGCCATATGGAAGATTATGGCCACTATGAAAACACCCGATAAGCTGTTTTGGTGGTACTGTACATATTTTTTCATGCCACGAATGCATTATTTCAACACAACGATTTATAGTGTATGATTTGCTATAAAATGTAGCCTACCGTCATGTAGCCAGCCCAAGGCCACGTGCTGCCAGGGTTGGGGCAATAATGGGTTAGAGCAGCGTGACAAATAAAAAAAAAAAAAAAAAAAAAAAAAGCCATGTAAAAATAAAAGTTACTACTACTACTACTACTACTACTACTACTACTACTACTACTACTACTACTACTACTACTACTACTACTATTACTACTGCTGCTGCTGCTGCTGTTGCTATTATTAATGAAAGAACTTTTTGATGCCTTAATGCCCAAAAAGAAGGTGATAGGCAGAAAAAAATAAAATAATAATAATAATAATAAAATAAAAGTAACTATAACGTATTAAAGTAATCGTATAATTCTGACTTTCGGAATGGTAATAGAGCGTCAACCCAAATCCATAAATGCAGTCCCAGACAAAAATTCTCTTCCAGCCAGTCGACTGACCAGGTTAAATGGAGGCATTGGGACTCACGAACCAAATGCCTCTTGTCAAATGTACAGTCGCGGCACATAGTCCTTGATCAGGGTGTAAGGTGATGTCTAGTCAAGGATTATGTGCCGCGACTGTACTGTACACCCATAATCAAAAGTCCTGCATCAGACGAATGAAACTGATTCTTTTGATTAAATATTACGAACCTAATTTAGTGACCAAATTTAGGCTAAGCATCCTTTTTCGAGGTCGTACTCATTAATTCTGAAGTGTTGCAGAATTCTTGCCTGTGACTGTACGGCTGTTGTTGAATAAGTGAAACATGCAAGATTCAGGAAAATTGCCTTGACACTGTCCTTACCTTCTACCTCATACTAAGGGGAATGTGTTTGCATATCAGTCCCCCCTCCCCCCTAAAATAAAGACAACCCAATATTTGCCCAATTGTGTATTAAACTCCACATCTGGTCATCAGAACTGTAATATGAAAAGGGACTTACTCTCTTATCACCCAAAAGTCATGAATCGTATACCTGTACTTTGTTGTACTGTGTTCCCTGGTTTCTTTATTTTTCTAGAGTCAGACTGGGATTCATATATATACTTCCAAAGATCTCTAGAGTCAGACTGGGATTCATATATATACTTCCAAAGATCTCTATTTAGACATAACAACCTTGATAGAGTAAACATTCTACTACAGAATTTTCCGATACCGTAATAGTTTGCATAGTTTGACATTGTATGTGTATGTTTGGATATTATTTGCACAGTTATAGTTTCGAACCAAAACAGGAAGTAAGTACAGTGAGAAAAGTTGTTCTAGAAATTGAGGAGCCAGCGACGACACTGGTACTCGGTGCACTCGTAAATTGAACTTTTTATTACAGTGCTGTTGAATATTGCAAGTGAAAATGTGAACACTCTACTCTACTCTCTCTCTCTCTCTCTCTCTCTCTCTCTCTCTCTCTCTCTCTCTCTCTCTCTCTCTCTCTCTCTCTCTCTCATCATAATTATTTGTAAGTAAGTTAAAGTAACCTTGTTTTTTAATTGTTATTACACATTGATGTAGGCTACTGTTTATATCCTGTAATTTCTCATCCGACTTATTAAAAATTGGCATAAAATAGCCATGATAATGAAAAAGGACACTTTTGCTTGATGGAAAATAATAATTATACTTTTATATAGTACTAATTCAATTTCAGATTAGCTATTTCGACCCTATTTAGACATAGCCTACAGTGTTTCGAAAATATGTGTAGTATATCGTGTGCATGTGTGACAGAGACTTATGTGTTTGTTCATGCATGTCTCCAGCTGTGCAACGTACAGTTGCGGAAGCATATTCTGCCCCACATTTGTTTGGCATGTGGAGATATCTGGCAACTCTCTCTGAATAGACAGCAGCTCATACGAACCCCAATGACTGAACCACCAATGACTTCCAGGCACGAAGAGAGTGTGTGAAATTCCAGGTCACTCTCTCACATACTCTCTTCGTGACTGGAGTTCATTGATGGTTCAGTCATATTGGGGTTCGTATGAGCTGCTGTCTGTTCAGAGAGTTGCCAGATATTTCCACATGCTAAACAAATGTGGGCAGAATATGCTTCCGCAATTGTACCGTACTGTACAGTCGGCGGCAGAAGTCCTGTCGCCTCACCTGCTTCACCGAGACGCACAGTGTTCATGGACTCGAGAAATACGCGTGTTTTTCACACCTAATAATCTCGAGTCTATGAACATTGCGTGTTTCGGTGAAGCAAGTGAGGCGACAGGGCTTTTGCCGCCGACTGTACCAAGTAGCGACAACCTGACGATCGAGTACAATACCAAGTCTTCGAATTATATTATCCAGCCTGTTAAAATGTCTGTTATGCCTCCGTAGCCTATTCTGTTGGGGTTCATGCAGGAGGAAAATAAACAATAAACATAAAAGATACAACATTGCAGAATAAAATATGGCTTGAGAGAAAGTTAAGCTGCCCGGGTTACTAAGGTTGGTTGATACGCCAGTGTTCTTCACTAAGCTTGGTATGTCGTGTACGTTATGTTTGTCCATGTCACCAAGGAAAGTAACGCAAGGTCACCTCAAGGTCGTTCCCTGTCTTACTGTTCGCTCGCACAAGCACAATATTTTTTTTTTTTTTTTTTTTTTTTTTTTTTTTACATATTACTTTTACTTTCTATATATAGTGGAGTTTTATTTACACAATATTAATCTTGCTCGTCGTGGGATGCAATATTGAAATAAACCTTTCCTACTCTTAAAATATTGTCCTATTCGTATACTGAAGATTTTCCTTGAGAATATACCCCCTTGGCGTGACCATCGTGCACCATTATGTTTCGTATTGTGTGGCAGCCTTCCGTCCCCAACGATACAGTGTAGGGAGGGGAGTATGAGATGACCACCTCACTGCTCTCTTTTATCAAGAAATCCAATAGAAATGCCTAAGTATATTCCTGTAGCATAACCCCTCTCATTATTGCTGAGAATAGTACTCTTATAGTTTTGTTTTTTTCCATCATAGATCGATTCAAAATTAACAATACTTTACCTGAACTCAGAGCATGCGATGTTGTACGAGTATTTTTCTCAGTGAGAATATCAGATAACAAGTTCCAGCACTAACCTCGATTCTCATGACAAGAACTTCATAGAGTCTATACATACCGGCACAGATTTGTAAAGTAAACACTGTCTCTTCTTAGTGTAACATACGGTAATCCTTTGAACAGTAACATGAACTACTATGGGCTTAGTGCATGATGATAACTTTAACTCAGACTCCAAGCAGCATATGTCACAGAGTCAATAAAATAAATGACACTGTCCCTGACACCAACCCACTTCACAATCTGACAGCAGTGTTGTAGGTAGAGTGAGTACACACATGCATCTCTAACGCAATTTAAGCCAATTTTCATAAAAGCAACCAGACACTACACTGGAAAACAGACCACTTCAGTATGCGGGTATGGGTTTTCTGTTTTGTTGCATTGTTGGGAGGGCTACATAGACACCAGTTCGCCCACAACAACAACAAACGACAGCCTAAACTTTCTCAGGGTCACACGAATAAAAGTGTCCAGAATTCGCACAAGTGAAACATAAATCCTGATAATGATCGTGACACTTTAAAAGCCAAAGATCTCCCCCTGGCCGTGGGTCTCCCTTAGACAAACGGCGTCGTCTTCTGATGGTCGTCAAATTATACACTGTATTAGGCGTATAAGATGGTGAAAGTGCAAAGAATACGGTGTTGGTGTGCAAACTTTATGTGCAAGCATTATTTACTTGTATAGCATGATATCATGACAATGGACAGTTTGTTTCATGCCTCGGTTATTGATCACACACACACACACACACTAGCGGGCTTGCACGCGCACGCACACACAGAGCTTGCGAGAGGAGAGACCATTTCTAATCTACTATATTGTCAATACCTTCCAGATTTCCAGCAAGGATGTTTTATGACCCTGACGGTATGATTACCCGCAGAACCTCATTTGGAACTACACATTATTTCTTCCTCGCACATAACACCTACTGAGAAGATTCGACCGTTTGACCTTGAGGCCACGAGCTCGGTATTTTAACCACCAGTCTGGCCAGTACAGCGCCGAGGATGAAATAACACCTCGTGTCAGTCCACTCTTTGGATCAATTGCGTCACCCCACATGCACATGTATGTAGGCGTCCTGTTACCAACTCCGGGGATACAGACAGACGGGACTGTGACAACTCCATACCTTGCTTCACTTACACACCACACACCTCTTTGGTCTGTTAATTAAAGGGATGTGTGGGAAAATTAGAGTGATAATGATTCCTCTAAAATATACTATGAGACTGTTAGTTCTCCTATTTAGTATTATTGAGGTTGTGTGTTACCTAGTATGGTTTGGAGGAATCGGTATCACGACAGTTTACTAACAAGAGAATACCCACGTAGGCACTGCATTTATTCCACTGTTTTATAGAGGTTTATGTATGGTACTAACACATTTCCCTCGTCCTTTATTTTTTATGTGGAAGGGGGAGGACCAAAGGCAAGAAGCTGTCTTAATTTCCACACCCGTGAAGTTAGATTAAAAATAAATTGACGGTAGTTATATCAAGTGCATGAGTTGAGAAGGTGGTGATTCAGTATTTAGTATTTACGTATATATATTTTACGTAGTATATTTTAGTATGATATGACGGTATATGATTAGAGAGCAAAGGTGGTTACTGGTAGCAAAGCCAAGTTATGAGAGATGACGCAACATCACCCAAATCCTCCTCCTGGCAAGCGCTTCGGGAAATTCCACTCCTCTCAACTGTGTATTTCCCTGTCATCTCCTTTCCTCACTTTCGTTTTCTCTGCGTCTAAATTTATCTCTTAATACAAACGTCATTACTGAGGAAGATTTACCTCGAAATGCCATGAAGCAGGTGAATATTTTGTAAGCCCTATATATATGAAGATTTACTATTAATTCGCGATCGAAGGGGTTTTTAATTAAGGGGGTAATTCACTTTTATTACATTAGAGTGCCATGATTCCTCCAGAGTATATATATGCCAGGAAACAGGACCAAATGAACAAAAATAATGGTGTTCTGTTGCTTGGAATAATTGGGAGGAATCGATTGCTCCAGATTTACCAACACTGCACTTCCACCTTAAGAATACCACTAATACTAATGGTCTGAAAAAAAAAAAAAAAAAAAAAATAGGTTATAGCTGTGAGTCAATGTTTAAGGACTGAACGATTACAAAATACTACTACAGCAATAATTAAGAGTCATTATTTTGTTAGGGTCGAAAACATTACAAAGTTGTGAGCCGTTGTTACGTGATAAGAAAAATATTATAACAACAAGAATACGAGTAGATTCATAATTATATAGTCAGGATAATATGTTAAAAGTTATGATCCGTTAATTATTGTTAAAGTTAATATGTTAGAGTTATGATGATCCGTTAATCCTTGTTATAGTTATGATCCGTTAATTCTTGTTATAGTTATGATCCGTTAATTATTGTTAAAGTTATTATCCGTTAATTATTGCTAAAGTTAAAATGTTAGAGTTATGTGTTAATTCTTGTTAGAGTTATGATCCGTTAAATATTGTCAAAGTTAATAGGTTAGGGTTATGATCCGTTAATTCTTGTTATAGTTATGATCCGTTAATTCTTGTTCGAGTTATGATCCGTTAAATATTGTCAAAGTTAATAGGTTAGAGTTATGATCTGTTAATTATTGTTGCGTGATTATAAAATACTATGATAACACGAGTATCCAACGTCATAAGTGGCACAGATGTCACGTTTGTCTACAGTATGGTTTAATTATTATAAGTATCGACTGCAAGAGGCCATTCACCTCCCTGTGAATTGTGTCTGCAGGGAAGGACATTGATGTGCGCGCCAACACACGCATGCGCACGCGCCAGCACACACACACACACATGGACACGTAAACAAGCACATCCACACACACACACACGTGGTCGTACACTACCGCACACAGTTATTTTTGTATAGAAACACACATACACAAATCACAAATGCTATACATAATACAGCCACACACACAAATATACAGTCGTGGTCAATAATAATCATCCACATATGGGTACCGTATCTCAAACAATTTACTGTCTAATGTTTTCACGTTCACATAAATTATGATGTTATTGTTTTAAGTAGTGCGTAGCTGCTTGTAGTAAATTAAAAGATGGTAGTTAACCTATTTATTGGAAAATTTATCATCTAAGGAACAGAGGGAAGCTGTCAAACTCTTACGTGAGTTAACCCTATACGGATGATTATAGTTGACCGCGACTGTACATGCATGCACGCACATACAATCAAGCATTTACAGTATTGTACATACATACCTACCTACACATAAATACATACCACAATCACAAACATACACCACACATGCATACAAAACAGAAAGAAGGATATATAAGAAGCATACTCAGCAATACACAACAAGCATACTCAGCAATACACACCATTATACACACTAAGGATACACAACAATACACACTAAGGATACACAACAATACACACCATTATACACACTAAGGATACACAACAATACACACCATTATACACACTAAGGATACACAACAATACACACCATTATACACACAACAATACACACCATTATACACACTAAGGATACACAACAATACACACCATTATACACACTAAGGATACACAACAATACACACCATTATACACACTAAGGATACACAACAATACACACCATTATACACACTAAGGATACACAACAATACACACCATTATACACACTAAGGATACACAACAATACACACCATTATACACACAACAATACACACCATTATACACACTAAGGATACACAACAATACACACCATTATACACACTAAGGATACACAACAATACACACCATTATACACACTAAGGATACACAACAATACACACCATTATACACACAACAATACACACCATTATACACACTAAGGATACACAACAATACACACCATTATACACACAACAATACACACCATTATACACACTAAGGATACACAACAATACACACCATTATACACACAACAATACACACCATTATACACACTAAGGATACACAACAATACACACCATTATACACACAACAATACACACCATTATACACACTAAGGATACACAACAATACACACCATTATACACACAACAATACACACCATTATACACACTAAGGATACACAACAATACACACCATTATACACACAACAATACACACCATTATACACACTAAGGATACACAACAATACACACCATTATACACACAACAATACACACCATTATACACACTAAGGATACACAACAATACACACCATTATACACACAACAATACACACCATTATACACACTAAGGATACACAACAATACACACCATTATACACACTAAGGATACACAACAATACACACCATTATACACACAACAATACACACCATTATACACACTAAGGATACACAACAATACACACCATTATACACACAACAATACACACCATTATACACACTAAGGATACACAACAATACACACCATTATACACACAACAATACACACCATTATACACACTAAGGATACACAACAATACACACCATTATACACACTAAGGATACACAACAATACACACCATTATACACACAACAATACACACCATTATACACACTAAGGATACACAACAATACACACCATTATACACACTAAGGATACACAACAATACACACCATTATACACACTAAGGATACACAACAATACACACCATTATACACACAACAATACACACCATTATACACACTAAGGATACACAACAATACACACCATTATACACACTAAGCATACACAACAATACACACCATTATACACACAACAATACACACCATTATACACACTAAGGATACACAACAATACACACCATTATACACACAACAATACACACCATTATACACACTAAGGATACACAACAATACACACCATTATACACACTAAGCATACACAACAATACACACCATTATACACACAACAATACACACCATTATACACACTAAGGATACACAACAATACACACCATTATACACACTAAGGATACACAACAATACACACCATTATACACACAACAATACACACCATTATACACACTAAGGATACACAACAATACACACCATTATACACACAACAATACACACCATTATACACACTAAGGATACACAACAATACACACCATTATACACACAACAATACACACCATTATACACACTAAGGATACACAACAATACACTCCATTATACACACTAAGGATACACAACAATACACACCATTATACACACAACAATACACACCATTATACACACTAAGGATACACAACAATACACACCATTATACACACAACAATACACACCATTATACACACTAAGGATACACAACAATACACACCATTATACACACTAAGGATACACAACAATACACACCATTATACACACAACAATACACACCATTATACACACTAAGGATACACAACAATACACACCATTATACACACTAAGGATACACAACAATACACACCATTATACACACAACAATACACACCATTATACACACAACAATACACACCATTATACACACTAAGGATACACAACAATACACACCATTATACACACAACAATACACACCATTATACACACTAAGGATACACAACAATACACACCATTATACACACAACAATACACACCATTATACACACTAAGGATACACAACAATACACACCATTATACACACAACAATACACACCATTATACACACTAAGGATACACAACAATACACACCATTATACACACAACAATACACACCATTATACACACTAAGGATACACAACAATACACACCATTATACACACAACAATACACACCATTATACACACTAAGGATACACAACAATACACACCATTATACACACTAAGGATACACAACAATACACACCATTATACACACTAAGGATACACAACAATACACACCATTATACACACAACAATACACACCATTATACACACTAAGGATACACAACAATACACACCATTATACACACAACAATACACACCATTATACACACTAAGGATACACAACAATACACACCATTATACACACTAAGGATACACAACAATACACACCATTATACACACAACAATACACACCATTATACACACAACAATACACACCATTATACACACTAAGGATACACAACAATACACACCATTATACACACAACAATACACACCATTATACACACTAAGGATACTCAACAAGGATACAAAGAGGGAAGGAGCTACATATTTTTCTCTTGCCCAGGACAATGCCATAGATAACCTTCAATTTACCTTGCTTGTGACTGTACCATGTTAGTGACTGTACTGTACCATGTTCGTGACTGTACCATGTTAGTGACTGTACCATGTTAGTGACTGTACCATGTTCGTGACTGTACCATGTTAGTGACTGTACCATGTTAGTGACTGTACCATGTTAGTGACTGTACCATGTTAGTGACTGTACCATGTTAGTGACTGTACCATGTTAGTGACTGTACCATGTTAGTGACTGTACCATGTTAGTGACTGTACCATGTTAGTGACTGTACCATGTTAGTGACTGTACCATGTTAGTGACTGTACCATGTTCGTGACTGTACCATGCTAGTGACTGTACCATGTTAGTGACTGTACCATGTTAGTGACTGTACCATGTTAGTGACTGTACCATGTTAGTGACTGTACCATGTTTGTGACTGTACCATGCTAGTGACTGTACCATGTTAGTGACTGTACCATGTTTGTTACTGTACCATGTTAGTGACTGTACCATGTTTGTTACTGTACCATGTTAGTGACTGTACCATGTTAGTGACTGTACTGTACCATGTTAGTGACTGTACCATGTTAGTGACTGTACTGTACCATGTTTGTTACTGTACCATGTTAGTGACTGTACCATGTTAGTGACTGTACCATGTTAGTGACTGTACTGTACCATGTTAGTGACTGTACCATGTTAGTGACTGTACCATGTTAGTGACTGTACCATGTTCGTGACTTCACTGTAGGCTACTCCTGACTTCACTTTAGCTCGTAATTTCACCTTACTACTGATGTCATTCAGCTCCTAACTTCACCTTAATTAACTCGTGATTTGTCCTAACTCAATGACTTGTCCTATAATTCGTGACTTAATTAAGGGGGTAATACACTTCTGGTGCATTGGAGCGCCTTGATTCCTCCAAAGTATGCCAGGAAACAGAACCAAATGGACAAATATAATGGTGTCCTGCTGTTGCTTGGAATAGTTTGGAGGAATCAGTTGCTCCAAAATTACCAACACTGAACTTCCCCCTTAATTAACCTTGCTCCTGACTTCACCCTGAGCATAACTTCCCCCTGGTGGCTGAGTATAGTACGAATAAATAAATTGGACACCTGCTATATTACACTTTGCTACAAACGACAATATAATTAGGAGAAAGGTCAAGGTTTTCCTAAGGCGTAATTGTGGTCTTGTATTATGCACTTAAATAGAGGAATTAATAGAAGGGAAGAAAACACTGTGGAATTCCAGTTTACACACACACACACACACACACAGACGGGAACATGCATTAAGTGACCCCGTGATGAAGTCAGATAATTGTAGGTTATAGTGAGTCCTTCAATTATTGCCACGAAACACTACCTACATGGAAGGAGCATGTTTCGTGGCAGTGTCAGGAGCAATCAGAAGCCACCACAGGGTCCTTAAGATATGCACAACCCAACCTGTAGACTTGGAAAGAATTATAGCCCCGAGATTTCTAAGGAGGACTGCTGGATGGAACTGGTTTGAACTGACTGCATGTGGTCGGGAGAGATAAGCCAGGCAGTTCGATTCCCTCCGTCACTGCTGCCAGGTTCTTAGAAGGCCATTACATTTTCTCAGCATTTCTCCGAACACACACACACACACACGCACACACACACACATATGTTCGTAGACTGACATTTGGAAGGGGATGAGGCCGTGTTTTCTGTATAGTGCTAATATTTTCCTTTAAGGTGGTAGGTAATTCCCTTTTGGTACATTGGAGTGCCTCTATTCCTCCAAAGTATGCCAGGAAACAGGCCCAAGTTAACAAAAATAATGGTGTTCTGTTGCTTGGAATAGTTTGGAGGAATCAGTTGCTCCGGATTTACTAACACAAAACTTCCCCCTTTAAGGTTAGTGAGTTCTTCAAACATTTGCCACGAAACACCAGCTATATGAAAGGAGCTTGTTTCGTGGTACTCTCTCTCTCTCTCTCTCTCTCTCTCTCTTTTTTTTTTTTTTTTTTTTTTTTTTTAGCAAGTTTGACTGTGTATAAGTCTCTCTCTCTCTCTCTCTCTCTCTCTCTCTCTCTCTCTCTCTCTCTCTCTCTCTCTCTCTCTCTCTCTCTCTCTCTCTTTTTTTTAGTAAGTTTGACTGTGTAAGTCTCTCTCTCTCTCTCTCTCTCTCTCTCTCTCTCTCTCTCTCTCTCTCAAGCATACAGTACATCGCGTGACAACAAAGAACCTCCTCATCAACTCGGGTGATTTCTGTATGATTATATATTTTTTTTCTTTCTTTAATTTGAGGGCGGTCATCAGTCAGCCTCCATTTAAATATTTACCATGCTGAAGGTAGGTAATATATTCATTCCTATTTGACTGTTTGTTTGTTTGTTTGTTGGCCAATTTCCAACGTCATTCAGAACTTATTTTTTTGGTGGATCAAAGTCAGGAATTGAGTTAGCCTACTATAATTTATATATTGTTAAAAAATGTGTGAATTGTGGGTTGTTTGGTGGCAGACTTTATTGATTCGGTCTTTGCTAAGGTATACATTTAATATTTGTGTTTGCGAAGGTTGTATACAGTAAATACACTTCTGACATTTTTTTTTTTTTTTTTTTTTTTTTATTACTCGCACCAGTCGATATCTTTTTATAGAACACGAGAAATTTCCCATCAACATCATCAACATCAACATCAATCATCATCATCACTGTGTATAGAAAACAACAACAACAACGATTACAACACAGATGAAGGAAGGAAAATCAATACAGGGTCTAGAATCCCACTTTATCGATCGATGTTTCTCCCAGCAAGCAAGCAAGCAAACAAAGCAAGCAAGTAGGTCCTCCAGTCTATATCGCTGTTAGGCCACACATCAACACTGGCATGTATTTACCTTGAGCACTGCAATGTAATCGACCACTCTCCGCCCTACACCTTCACTACGCACCAACACACTTTCACTGGTGTGTGTGTGTGTGTGTGTGTGATTTTTTTTTTTTATTATTATTATTACTATTTTTTTTTTTTTTTGGTGGGGGGGTAAAAATGCACCAATTACCTTCTAAGTACTATTGTTATTATAAAGTAGTAGTATGTCCTGTACGGTAAGCTGAGAGCACGTAAAGTAGATGAGGGCACGTAACTTACATGAGGGCCCGTAACTTTGATGAAGACATGCACGTGACAGATGAGAGCACGGAAAGCATGTGAAGGAGCTGTATAGGGTTGCGTGCATGCGTTCGTACTATAGGTTGCCAGGACTTGTGACGACTCATGCAACCTTATAACTCACTCAAAGTCACACACTCTGTTATTATTGGTCCAGTTATTGTATACGGTACACTCCATGCACTTCTCACTCCACGTGCTCTTCTGAAAACCCTCACAAAACAAAACAAAAGGAAAACTCAAGGACACGCAAGAAAGAACACGCATACAAAGACCCACACACACACACACATACATACATACATACATACATACACACTTGCACATCCCTCGAGGCTTGCTGACGGGTCCATAAAATAACCCATCCTGAAATGAAGTATATAAGGTTTGAAACACGGGTTGGCTGAAACAGGATTGAATCGGATAAAGGTTACCTCCGGCGTGACACGTGTTGCCAGCCAGTTAACTGTTTCTGGGAATAACAACACTGCTTTCTCTCTCCATAGGATTTGTCTCTCTCGTACATTGACTAACACCCATGCACCCCATAATATCTCCTATGTCAGAACACAGGAATCTAGGAAACTGCAGTCCCGTACAGCAGTATATATATAGATCTGTTGGCCCAGTTCCAGGCATTTCCTAACACTGGTCATGCGTTGTATAGAGAAGCACTCGTTCAATCGGGAATCAAAGTCACAGAACGAAGAAGACCCTATGCCTGAACAATTCCAAAGTTATCTCCGAGGTGTTAGGATTAAGGGGAGAGTATACTTTTAATAGACTGGAGCGCCTTGATTCCTCCAAAGTATGTCGGGAAACAGGTCCAGATGAAGAAAAATAATGGTGGCCTGTTGCTGGGAATAGTTTGGAGGAATCATTATCTTCACAAATGCCTAAAATATACCCTCCCCTTATATAAATAATGTAGGGGAGAAGCATTCAAAATTTCGGAAGTGCAACATTGAATTGACTACACAGTACATCAATCTATAGTTTTACACGGATTGCTATCGATTTCTGAAGTAAAACATTAATATTTTCCTATATAGGTTTGTGTGTATTTAGCACGCGAGGACCCATTACAGGTCACCTACTTTCCTCGCTATGTACTGACACCCTTTGTTCCACGTACTGTTGGTCGTTGCATGCACACCTGACTACAATAGTTTACTTGTGTGTCTTTCTTTTATCATGGTGAATATGTGCCGATTCCCCTCTCAGTACTATAACCTTAGATACAGGTTTGGCGTACAGTACAGCCATGGCTGATAGTGCTGGACCAGGGTCCAAGACCAGGGTCCAAGGAGTGTTGGAGAGCAACTGAACAGAGTTCGAACAAGTGAATTTTCCAAACCATTTTCAACGTTGAGAGAGGTTTAGAAGACTAACTTGGTTTAGAAGACTACAGTTGGACACATGAATGGGTGGTACAGTCCATGTGAAAGATACTTGTCCCATTTGAGTAACCAGTGTCTATTATCAGATACTTGCTTTTTACTACCATCCTCAATACTGACTTCTGCCCCTGGTGTCTCCTATTTGGCACTAAGGAACTTGATATTGGGAGAAACTGACCATCTTTCACTTGTGCTGTACCACCCATTCATGTGTCCAACTGTACAGTCGGCAGCATAAATTTGCGTCCAGTTCACGTACTTAATACAGTTAATATGACCAGATAAGGTTACATTTTGAACCAGTTTCTATTCTAATATCATAAGAAAGAAAGCATATGAGAAGTATGTCTAACATCTATGCATTTAAATAGCGTTACAACATCACTACGTTTATACTTACGCTCTTGCAAATGAAGCGAACTTATGCTGCCGACTGTACATTGCAGTGTTTATAAGTTGAAGATCAGTCAGTACCTATATGGTTCTGTATATTTTTGGTGTAATTTGTCTTAGGTTGTATTAAATTTTCAACAGGTTAAAACAATGGAGTGTATAAAGGTCAGTACTGTCGCTATGAGGTGTAGTTATACAACATATATATTACATTATCATTAAATATAAAAGTACACATCGCCATGGGACTGAACTGTTGTTTAAAGGGTGAGAATTAATGCCATGTGTGTCCCAAGCATGGTCATGTGAATTTATGATATGAACTGAAATGTCATGCATCAGTAATGACGAAAACGTGTGTCATAGTTTCTTCACACTGCTCGTTAGAATTTCATGAGAGGTGGAAGTTGAACAAGCATGTAAAAGGCGAGACGTGTGCGGGAACAAAGCCACTTACTTACACATGTAAAATACAAGACCAATAGACTCTAGTATTTTATTGGTCTCTGTATAATATAGACCACGAGACCACGAATATCCGTGAGTGGACCGTGACCAAGACTGTCCCGTTTTATTTGTGAGGCCATTTAAGTACTGTACAGTCACGAGCACTAATAAGTATACAGCCCTGGTTGAAGCTTTGAACAGTCCAATTCACCGACGAGGTACAGTAATTCCAATGGAGATCTTATTGTGCATTAATTTACAGTCTCTAGTTATTCGAAGCACACCTGAATACTTATTAGTGTTGGTGACTGTACCTACACTCGCAATCCAAAATATGTATCCAGACTTGCTTCGAATACCCTGATCGAGTATTAAGGACCCTGTGATCGTGTATGAAAATTGGAGGCTTCTGATTCCTCCTGACCATGCAACGAAACAAGCTATTTCCATATAGGTGGTGTTTCGTGGCAATATTTGAAGGACTCGTTAACCTCCAATTTTCTGACTACATCACATGGTCCCTTAAGCAAGCTCAAGCAAATATAAAACAGCATAAGCGTTGTAATTTGTATTGTGAGTGTACAGTCACGAGCACTAATAAGTATCCAGGTGTGCTTCGAATACCTAGACACAGTAAATAAATACACAATAAGATCTCCATTGGAATGACTTCGTTGGTGAATTGGACTGTTCAAAGCTTCAACCAAAGCTGTATACTTATTAGTGCTCGTGACTGTACAGTACTACTTTTATACTCTTCCAGGTGAACGAACATCTGGATACAAGCTATACTAAGGTAACAACCACCAAGTATATTGTGTGACATGGTCGATGATAATTATGTTACCACCGTCGTACAACGCTATTTAGTACAGTTGTTGTTTTCAAGGTCATGTGAAATATTACACTGGGATGTGGTCATGTGGTGTAGAGGAGCCACAGGTGTTGCTGTGATGTCTGAATCTGATGTCTAGTGAAGATTACCGGTATCATCTGAAAAGTTTACAGCTGTGCATCTGACTAAATAGCAGGGATTTTGTGGAAGTCAAACTCTACAGCACCTACAAGGGAGGACAAAGACACCAGAGGGCGAACGCAGGCCATAAGACAACTTCACTTTTTATATATTATTATTATTATGATTATTATTTTTTTTTTTTTTTTGGGGGGGGGAGGGGGCACGCCTGACATTTACGTTATACTCTCAAAGTGATGCATAATGATGCAACCCGGATTGATATCAAGACCTTGCGTAATGTTGCTGTGTGTCTGCAGGAGCCACACACACACATACACACACACACACACAAATCGTTTAGACTCCCACCCACACACGGAGAGTTCCACACACCGTCCTTATGTTTCGTCACACCTAACCAACTTGGCATCACCTACAGTACATAGTAATGATAATAATAAACACCCTTGTTATTGACACAGGTATATAGATGCTACTCGATATCACTGTAATGAAGGGATAGTTACTCGGTGGGCCGTATGCAAGAACATTCACGATGGCGTCGTATCAGTACGATGACTCCATAGTAATTAACACTAACCGAGTCATCGTACCACTACCACGCCATTGTTAGCACCACGGATATTTTTGCATGCGGCCCAATGTGTTTTAAGGGACCCTGTGATGTAGTCAGAAATTGGAGTTAAATGAGTCCTTCAAATATTGCCACGAAACACCACCTATATGGAAGCACCTTGTTTCGTGGCATAGTCAGGAGGAATCAGAAGCCTCCAATATTCTTACAAGTTCACAAGGTCCTTAACTGAGGTTGTCGTGATACTGTAGCATAATATATCTGTGTAGAACATACCTTGTAGTCCTGGCAGAGACGTAAACACACTCACGATACAGCCTATACCAACGTGAACCATTTCATCAATTCAATCTGTATTTTCAAGTTCTATCTGCACGGTAGCACACACTCTGACCAAAATATATTAGAAGAGTTAATTAATACCTTGCAAGAAAACACTCGTGTGTATTTTGTCCTCATTGTTTATTATTACGCCTCATATGTCCTGTACTACCTTGTGTTAATTTTGTCTAATGTTTATGTTATGGACTCAGTAAAGCCAGACAATATTGACAAATTTGTAATGAAGTCATAAGGTAATCTGAGTTGGTGTTTATTTTGTCCAACCTGTATAATTTGTTCCTGTTATATATATAATTATGTCGATTTAATTTTGTATAATGCGTGATTCTTCTTTCGGACTGTATTGACCACACACCAGTTATGTAGTTGTGGAATAGAACACGGTGAGATGATCTTCTAAGAAAAACGAGTATCTTTGACCTTGACAGTGAACACGTATAGGAACAGTATAAATGAAGAAAATATCATGGTTGTAGGCAAACTGGAGACCCTTCACACTGCGACGAAACAAAATTCCCTATACTATTACATATAGAGCCTGTTTCTTGGCATAGTTTGGAGAATTCGTAGCCCTTCAATTCACCGAGACCCAAATGACCCCCTTGACAATGCGAGGTGTAAACCCAGCTGGTACACGCATCACATTGCATGATGCCTAACAGGTGGCTTGCATAACATATCATTTACACCTCCAGTATATAATACCCACATTCTAGAGTATTGTTTGTATTTGGTAATGAAAGAAACAATTGCTCTTCATAATGTTAGTGAGTCTGTTATTCACGGTGTAACATATATAAGTACCCATTACTGTGTTGACATTGGCTGCTATTTTTAAACTTTTTCCTTCATGTCTGACTTTCCCGTCGTGTGTAGGCGGTGAGAGAGGGTGGAGTATTATGTAAGGAGAGCGGGCGTGGAGATTTCCCGCCAACTCTTCAGACTGTATTGATCGCCCACCGGGTGGAAACGTCCATGACGAAATAATGATGACGAAATAATGTATAGTAGCAATACTGATACGACATATCATCTGACCCACACGTGTATTCCCTCTTCATGAACATCACGTCCCTCCCTCCTACACACTCCCACTCTCAGTTACACTTCTGAGTGTTACAGTATAGGCCTGTCAAAACATTTTTCACCCAGCAGCTATTTACTGCGCGTGCGCCTTGACGAAAGTTACGTCTCGCGAGTGCCTAGTGTGATTCACCAACTTCCCACGGTTCACCTAGTCATTGACTCAGTTGTCCGCCAGACGTCAGTGTGCAGAGAGGTGGCTTGCAAGAGTCCCTGTAAGGTGTCCCACCAATGGGTTGTTCACATCCACTTTCTCGCACTGGATTACGTTACTGGAGATTATTCCTTCAATTGCCTGTTTCTTCTTACGATGTTTACTAAGGTGTTACTAAAAATTTATTGATATACACCAAAAAGGAGAATGTTGTTGTGAGTTTAATGCCGAGACTGACGTGCAATAATCATTACTGTGCAGGAAAATGTTAACATTTTATGCAGATGTAGTGGCATCACAGTTGCTGAACTGGAGTAGTTCCACACCATGGAGTTAAATCAAACATTTGTAAAAGATATTAGAAATAGAAAAAGCCCGAAGACCATTAACTGAAAAAGAAAATACATTACTCTACCAAGCCCACGAAAAGTTACAACGAATCTCAAGATATTAATAATCCTGCCAAGAGTGTGATCGAATTTCCCGGAGTGTACATTTGTCCGGAGGACAATGCCGGTAGAAAATATAGCGAGCACCCCCGAGCTGGCGGAGGTTGACGACAACTCCCTCGGTGACGATGATGTGGCCGCTATGCATCTCGTCATGGGTGTTGCCTCTGGCCGCTCAAGTGAGGACACCACAGCGGATGTCAACATAACCAACCATACACCTTTCGTGCCGTTACCCTCACTCGTAGACACTATAGACCCAGTCACTCGCCTTCAGCCACTCGTGGAGGACCAGGAGTTAATTTCCGAGGAAGTGGAAGAGCCAGAGAAGCTTGCCTCAAAAGCAGCATCCTTCTACATCGGTGGAGAAGACGGAGGAGGTGGTGGTGGTGGAGGAGGAGGAGGAGAGAGATTGTTCAGTCCTAGAGCCTCCGCCAGCTATAATGGCAGACGTCCTGCCAACAGACAAGAGTCGGAGGAAGTGAAGGAGGTGCCGACGTTAACCTTCAGTCCACCCGACGGAGGATACGGGTGGGTGATCGCTATCACGGCCTGCTTCATCAACATGTGGATCGTTGGCTTCATCAAGAGTTACGGTGTCCTGTACGTGGAGATTCGTAACGCGTTTCCCGAAGCGTCCACCTACCACGTGTCCTGGCTCCCATCACTCCTCTCCACCGTGGGTCTTCTTATTGGTAGGTCACTCACACGGCTCACCAACACTGTAAGCAGATGTTGACCCACACTCACCATTCTGAAATTTTATATAAATGTGTGTAAACTATGAGAGAGAGAGAGAGAGAGAGAGAGAGAGAGAGAGAGATGTTAAGGGTGTATATCCTATAGCACATTGTTTTGAGTGGAAAATCTGGAGCAAATGATTCCTCCAAACTATTCCAGGCAACAGGATACCATTATTTTTCTTCATCTGGGTCTGTTTCCTGGCATACTTTGGAGGAATAAAGGCGATCCAATCTATCAAAAGTATACTATCGAGCCTAGCCTAAATAGGGTTGTGCGTGGCGGACACTGGGACGAACCGGAAAAATGATAGTTTCTCTGTCTGTAGCCTATCCTGTTTCCGGTATGGTCGTGGTCAAGGGGTTATATAGTATTGTGCTGGTAAATCTGGAGCAATGGCTGATTCCTCCAAACTATTCCAAGCTATAAGGGCCACCAATATTTTTGTTCATCTAGTCATTTTTTTTTTTTTTTTTTTTTTTTTTTGGGGGGGGGGCATATCTTGGTGGAAATAAGGTGCTCCAATGTACCAAAAGAACAATGCCCTCTAAATGACTTACTAGGTTAGTCAGTTGGCAAACTGTTTTCTTGACTTCCAGCTACACACCTCGTCCTCTTAACCACAGTGCTTGTCAGGGTTGGCTGTGGGAGGGTGAGGAACAAACAATACTTGGCCGTCTTAGTACCTACATGTAACACATTCGGTATATATCTGGTGAATTTGTGTCTCTGTGTATTGATATTATTATAACTACCTCGGTACTAATGGTTCTCCCCTCACCCCCAGACCTAGGGCAGTCTTCTTTTTTTTTAACCTCTAATCAAAGCAGTTGTACACATACTGTATCTATTTCAGTGATAGAAATTAAGGGAGGAATCTGTTGTTGGTAAAGTGATTCCTCTAAATCATGCCACGAAACAGATTCCCCATTAATAATACTGGGGGCGTCTGTTTCCTGGCATAGTTTGGAGGAATCATTAGCCCTCCAATTTACAAAAAAGAGATTCTACCCTTAATGGAACTAGGTCATATGATAAACCCAACTTATCCTCACTATGGCAGGTGAATTGTAATGTATAGTACAGTACTTTGACTGAGAACAATTCACTGTTTAAAATAAGTTACTGTACTCATATGGTATTCCTGTGATCTTACTCCCTAGGCCTCTGGAGGAATCAGTGGTCTTTTAATAATGTTCGCTCCTTTATCTCCTGCAGCGCCAGTGACTGGATGCCTGTGTCGACGCTTCACCTCACGCAAGGTTTCCTTCTTTGGCGGTCTCTTGTGTTCCCTGGGGCTGGTGTTGGCATCAGTAGCTGCCACCATGAACCAACTCATTCTCTCCATTGGCCTCCTCACCGGTCAGTTATACCAAGCCTCCATTCATCTCCTTCCTATTTTTTACTACACGTCGGCATCACAGTCACCATTAGCTTTGTTATAGTTTGTATCATAGTCACCATCATTGTCATCAAAAACTGCTGCCATTATTAATCTCTCACAACTTTCTCTCAATCATTGTATTGTTAAGTGTAGTCCATTTCATTCCAACCCACCCGAACCAGTCACATGATTTTATATTGGTGCTTTATATGCTTGTGAATATCATATATATTTCATATTGTTCTTTCCAGTAGTAGACCTGAGGCAGGCTATCATATCCTTATGATTGATTACTGGGGTAACACTTTGAGACATAATGGTATCTTATGCAGCAAGTCAGAAACACTCATTCATGTTTTATATACTGTACAGTATTTAGGAATATTACTGTACTGTATAATCTGCTTTTCTTTCCATTAAGTATTAAATGGTCTGAACAACTTTTTCCTGACTTAACACAGTTCTAAGCCATGATCTGGAAGCTTGTATTTGTACACATGCCTTTTGATACAGTACCTCCATCTCCAGTCAACCAGTTTGTGGCCCCTCATCAACAGGAAAGGTCATCCAAACTTTGAATATATGTTGAATTAATTTTGGTGAGGTACCGGGTATTGTATTTTGTGATAAAAGCCTTATTGTCATGTTTATATTACAGGTTTTGGGGCTGGACTGACCACCACACCCGGCATCCTCATTGTCTCCCTCTACTTTGAGAAGCGACGAGCCTTTGCTTCCGCTATCTGTGTTGCTGGTAATGCTCTGGGTGGCTTTATATTGCCACCACTGGTGGACTACCTCCTTGGTGCCTATGGCCTCAAAGGATGTTTCCTCATCTTAGCAGGGCTACAGTTACACATCTGTGCTGCATCCATGTTGTATCGACCCATTTTACACCATGCCATTATACAGATCAATGAGGATAAAGACACTGATGTGGAGGCTGGGAAGGACAAGCCCAAGCCACCACCAGGATCAAAGCAGGGGGATATAAATGCAATTAAGAATGGTATACCTGTTACTCGTTCAAGGGCAAGAGCATTCTTTAAGAAACTTGATAGAAGGCGAAAGAAAAACATGGAAGTTGACACGGATCCAGAACTGGATCGACAAGTTTCATTTTTGAGAACTGCATCAATGATGACCACCGTCCCAGATCTGACTCAGTATGCTCGCTCCTGGTCTATATCAGATGACTCAGCAGTCCCCTTAGAAAGTAAGGAATCAGTCCTCCATATGGTTGGTAGTACATTGCCAATATTTGCCCCACATCCCAGTGTGCTACGATTATCCTCATTATCCACAGAAGAAGGAATGGGATCTCCATTCCGTGGCAGTGTGCGCAGACTCTCTAGAGCAGCTCTTTTATCAGAATCAAGGAACAACATGATTTCCCGTCAGAACTCCATCCGTGTCGTTCAGAGCAGGATCATGGAGCCTGTTCAGGAGGGTGTTGATGACGGCCTTCCACAGGAAAACTCCGATGCTCTCAACAGAATTGATCCTATAGCAGAAAAATATGAACAAAAAAGTGAGACAGCAAGTGAAGATCAAGAAGTAGAGCAAAAAGGCTGTTGCTTCATCTTCTGGATTCGTACTTGTCAGTGTGACTTCTCTCTGTTTCGGAGCGGCTTGTTCTGGATCATAGCAATCTCTGTGTTCTTCATATCTTCTGGAGCACCATTCTCAACCTTCTACCTCCCTGCCTATGCTGAGAAGGTTGAGGTTCCAGCCAACTACATCCCCATCCTACTGTCCATATCTGCTGTCTTGGATCTGGTGGGTCGCCTGGGGATTGGCTTCTTATCTGACCTCGGCATCTTTCAGCTCCACCACATTTATATAACAGGGTAAAGCTATTTCCAATATTTAATACAATTAAATAGTATTATAAATTGTGATGTATTACCTAGTAAGTTATAATAACATGTATGGTACTTTTATTTAGAGTTGACAACTTGTTCCATGGTTTGTCAATGATACTTTAGTGTTGTTTTCATAGGAGAACATAAAGTACTTCAACATGGCCCAAGGCATCATTGTTTATTCCCTTGAACCTGTTGTACAGCAGGAAATATGATAATGACTATAAATAAAGCAAATTCAGGTGCAGTTCTGCAACTGAGGGCAGTGTTTTGAATGCTAAGAAACTACTGAATTATCAAGAATACTGTCTCAAATTTGGACAAACTGGAGTGTGATTCCTGCAGCTGACTTAATTAATCTTGATTATTTACTTATCATTGTGCATTTACTTTGTTTGTTGTTTACAGGGCCCTATCAGCAAGCTTGGCAGTGTTGTTCATCCCTAGTGCCACCAGCTTCTCTGGGCTGGCGGCACTGCTCAGCCTTTACGGAATTGGTGTGGGATCTTGGTTTGTTATGGTTCCACCTCTCCTGGCCAAGCATCATGGTGCTGCACAGTTGGCATCATCATATGGAATTGTCAGGCTGTTTAATGGTATCATGAATTTCGCTTCCCCTCAGGTTACTGGTGAGTGTACAGTACTTCTTAGTGCATGGGTGAGTTCAGGGAGTTGTCAGTGTTTAATAGGTACTGTATGACACATGGGACTCAAAGTGCCGTCCTGGCCTTGGAAGACATTTAGCATCTTTTGTTCATACTTAATGCATCAGTTAAGGTTATATAACAGAAGGTTACTCAACAGTTACCAGCAGAATTTTGTTTGATTTCATATTAGGTTTTGGTGTCTCTATGATTGTTCTGTATTTTACAATATATACCTGTACATTTAAGCCAAATTTCTCTTACCTCGGGCATTGCTTCCACAACAGTATTGCAATAAAGAAATGCAGTATCATTTTAACAGGAGTCTTGAAAACCCTCTCATACCACACCTCTGCCCAGAGTTCATTTTTCCTCCCTTGTGGTACAAAATTTATTGGTACTGTACATACCAAATTTTTTCACTTGCAAGTATATTGTATGTAATCAATTAATACATTGAATAGCCATAATGATGACCCAATATAATAGTAACTATAAAAAAAAACTTGGTGTTGTGTTTACTAAATTGTGAAGAATTTTAAGGGGAGGATGCTCTTATGAATTACTGAATAGCATCATATTAGAAGACACACCCAACAGAAAGAATGGCTGAAAAAAACAGTAAAGAAAAAAACTAAGCTAGATTATTTATCATACATTTATTTACAATCACTGCATGATAGTACAGTTTAATAATAGCAATTTTAATGTATCGCTTATGGATGGTTACTTTGAGTGCTGTCACATCACAAATCAAGAGTGAAAAGTAGTTACAGGATCTTAAATGTGTCTGCATCATTAGTTGGAGAGAAAAGTCTGTTTGGCAGGAACTTCGTTAATGATGTGGTGTTGAAGCGGATGTGGTGGAAAGTAACACAATATTTTGAGATGGCTTAGACATGTGTTAAAAGTGGAATATGAGAGAGTTTTGAAAAGGATTTATGATGGAGTGGAAGAGGTAGAACAAAAATGAGATTAATTGATATTTATGAGTTGAGTTGAGTGGAGGAAGAAACATTTGCTGGTGCAGGACAGAGGGTCAAGGTGATCATTAATATATGACTGCCCCCTCAGGGAATAGGATGATTTACAATAGGTAGAGATAGACTCCATTTAGCAAATGAATTTCTAATAGTTGTACAGTATGATTTGAGAATAAATTTTTTTACATATAAGCATTAGTATACCCTTAATATTCCAGTAAAAATATATAATGATAAAAACTAGGCAATTATTATTCAGTAATGAATCATATGACATTCAGCATTTTACCACCTAATCATTCATGGAAATTGTACCTTGTTTTTTCCATTCACATGGAAGGGATATGATATGTAGAGAAAAGACAGGGTTCTGTTTGGCACTTATTACCCCATGACCTCTTTCCCTACAGGAGTGATGTTTGATGCAACTGGGAACTTCCTGTCTATTTACTTGTTGATGGGAAGTTGTATGCTGACTGGGACATTGATGGTCATGCTGGTACCACTCATTTATCGTTATCAACAAAGCCAAGAACCATACACCATCCCTCCCTCCTTAACATAACTACGGACATTATTTTATAACCTGGCAACTATGCAAATGGTTTTCTTTTTGTTTTTGGCAAACATCAACCAAGATAAGCACTATACAGTAACACCAAATACTGGATATATACAGATAGGTAATTATCTACAATCTTTAATCTTTAGTATCTCATCAAAGTGTGTATGTAAAGAGTTATAGCTGGAATGGAACTGTATTAACAACCAGTAAATAATACTAATGAATACTGTAGTAACAATGCTGAAGAATTTCTCTGTATTGTAATTTTGTATTGTAATTATCTTGTAATTTTGTAGATAAAGTGTTAGGATGCACCATAACCCTCCATAACCAGTATGTGTGAAAGATTTCATAAACACTAATGAAAATATTAACTCCATCCCATAACAAAAACATTTAGTTCTTAAGGTCTGTTCAAATCCACCAAAGCCAACATATTTGGATGAATTACATGTTTGGAACCCTCCTTAGTGAGAGTTTTTTTCTTGTTGGGGAATATAGAATACGACTACTATACTGTACACCAGATCTTTCATGGTGTAGATGGTATACTAAGTTCCTGTTATTGCAGTGGCTGTGAATAGTTTGTTACTCATAATGAATTGTCATTGGCCTGGATTGAGTTCCATGGTAGACATATGTTGAAGTTCATCTATCAAAAGGGAGCGATCATAACACAAAAACTTTCAGGATATTATATACATACAGAAATCTTTTGCTTTATCAATCACTCATTCCATCTTCCACCCTTCCATCTTTATGGTACAATATTCTATTTGTATATTCCTGTTGCTATTAAAGATTGAGAGGATACATTTTATTATGGAATTTGGACCAAATTAACTTATATTATAAGGTATGCTTTTATATGAAATATTATTGGCATTAAATAACATTAAAACATGTACAAAGAGTTTTGTATGTACTATAGTTATGTCAGAAATTAGGAGTAGGTTTACTTTTGAATACGATGTATAAATATCTAAATGATTGTATCATTCATTACTGATGTACTGTACCTGCTTTATATGTAACATGCAGCATGCAGATGTGTGTATGTGAGTGTGCCGTCTTAAAAAAATATATATATATACATTATTATGTATACCCACTACTTCAGTTTCACTATCTTTCAGGGGCATGCAAGTTGAAACTCATTATAGATCAGAAAGCAACTTGACCACATGCCTTTTGTGATCTGCATGCATAAGGCCTGTTATAGAGTGGTGTGATGAAAAATTAGTCCCTGACGCCAAGTATCACTGCTGTCAAATTCTGCCTTATATGGTCCTACTCATCAACCACATGGTCACACCAAGGGTATCTTGATGGAGATCCTACATTCAAATACCATGTCCATATTGTAGCCACCTGACCAGGAGATAATCTAAAAATTTGAGGTTCTCCCTGTTCATATATCAACAACAGTTGGGAAGGTTAACAGTAAAGTTTGTAAACTTGATATTATGTTTGTTAACAGAAATATTTGACCAGAGATCGTAGTTGGTGTTAGTGATGGTTATATTAATTCTATATTTTCCCTGAGCTCTTTTGTGGTGCTGAGGGTTATTATTTTCACTATAGGTGTTCACATCAATAATTAGCCAGAACCATTAATGTGTGTTCACTGACATGAATGTTTACCCTTGGGCCCTACCCTATATTAAGAGTTGTATTGATTTTATTTGTTTTGCACAATGATCAGTGGTGGTAAAAACAATTATTACAGTACAATATTACAAGTTGTCTATTATATTTGACCTAGTGCCAAATAATCCCTCTTGGTTTAGTGCTAATTTTCATTGTAAGGAATTATTGTTGGTAAATGGGGTGTGGAAGGAGTGAATGAGATTGGTGAATATCTGGTGGATATCTGTGCTGAGAGGGGGTTGTTCTTGGCTAACACCTTCTTTGAGTACAAGATGATACACCGATATACATGGAGGAGAACAAAAGAGTTTAATTGATTATGTAGCTGTGGAGGAAAGATTACGGAAAGATGTGATGGATGCGAAAGTAGTGAGAGGAATGGTTCAGTCAAGGCCATGGGTTCAGTGTTCTGACCATTTTGCGGTCTTGGTAAGGATTAAGGTCAGGGTTAAGTGGGAGTACTGTAGGAGGGATGAAGGGGAGAACAAGAGGCAGGTGGCAAGTGGAAGATTGAATGACATCGAGAATAGAGAGGAATATAAGAGGAGGGTGGGAGAGGTGCTGGAGAATGCAAGGCTGAGTATAGGGGAGGGAGTGGGAGTGAATGATGTGTATGAAATGTTTAAGACACTAGTAATGAGGACAGCAGCAGAGGTAGTGGGATACAAGACACAGAAGAGGGGCAAGAAAGGGAGTGCTTGGTGGTCAGAAGAAGTGAAAGATGCAGTAGAGAAGAAAAGGAAGGCATATAGGAGAACATTACAGAGGAATGCGTCAGAAGAAGTGGAAGAGAGAATACAATGTATGTAAGAGACAAGGGAAAAGGATGGTGAGTGAGAGTAAAAGGAGAGCGGATGAGGAGTTTGGTAGGAAACTGAGTGAAAAGTTTAAAGAAAACAAGAAATTATTCTGGAAGGAGGTTAAAAGAGAAAGAGGAGAAGGAAAGTCTGGTAGCGTGAGAAAGAAGAGAGAGGATGGAGTTACTGTGAGTGGAAGTGAGGAAGTGAAAGAAGTGTGGAAGAGGCATTTTGATGGTCTGATGAATGAGGGGACGGGAGGGAAGGCGGTGGTGACATGTATGGAGATGGAGGCCGGTGGTAGACGATAGGGTGTACAGGGAAAATTAGGAAGGGAAGAGGTTAGGAAAGTTGAAGTTGGGAAAGGCACCAGGGATGGATGGGATAACTGCTGAAATGTTAAAGTGTGGGGGGGGGGAGGTAGTAGTGGAGTGAATGTTGTTTATAAGCACATTGGCCTGGAGGCAGGGAGAGGTGCCAGAGGATTGGAGGAGAGCCATAATTGTACCTTAGTATAAGAGGAAGGGGAGTAAGGAGGAGTGTGGTAGCTATAGGGGAATAAGCCTTCTTAGTATATTGGGAAGGTTCTTACTGAGAGACTGACTGAAGTAACAGGGAATAAAGTTTGGAGGAGCAGGGAGGGTTCAGAAAGGGTAGAGAATGTGTGGACCAGATATTTGCATTAAAATAAATAGTGGAGATATATATTGGGAAGGGTAGGAAGTTGTATGCTGCCTTCATGGACTTGGAGAAGGCATACGATAGGGTTGATAGGAGAGCTATGACAGAGGTGTTGAGAATTTATGGTGTTTGCTGAAAGGCATTGAGGCCTTTTATGCAGATGCAAAAGCATGTGTGCGGCTAGAGGGTGATCTAAGTGAGAGTTTTAATATTAGTGTAGGGCTGAGACAGGGGTGTCTTATGTCACCATGGCTGTTCAATATATATATGGATGGTTGTATGAGAGAGATGAAAGCCAAAGTGAATGGCCTGGGGTGAAGTTGAGGCTGAATGAAGCAAATTGGTCCTTGGTGGCAAGTTTATTTGCGGATGACACTGTGTTGATGGCTGAGAGTGAAAGGGAGTTCCAGAGAGTGGTGGACGAGTTTCAGTCTGTGTGTAAACGAAGGAAACTGAAGGTGAATGTTGGTAAAAGTAAAATGATGGTATTTGAGAGAGCAAAAACTGAAGTGATGGACTTTGCTACACCTTACAGAGTGGCTGTACCAACTGGGACGAAGTGTGATATAACCCTGAGGGGTGAGAGGATGGAGGAAGTGAAGGAGTTTAAGTACCTGGGTACAGTTCTGTGTAAACATGAAGCATAGAAGGAGAAATTAGGGAGAGAGCAATGAGAGGTAGACAGGTCATAGGATCACTGGGGAGGATTATGAAGGGTAGAAGTGTGAGTATGGAAGTAAAAAGGGGACTATGAAATAGTATAACCCTGCCAACACTGACATATGCGTCGGAGACGTGGACATGGCCGGAGTAGGTCTCATCAGTCTAGAATAGGCGCAGTGGAAATGAGTTACTTGAGAGGAGCATGTGGAGTTTCTAGGTGGGATGAAGAAAGAAATAAGAGTGTATGAGAGATGTGGTATGAGTGAAAAGGCAATTGGTATTGAGTGTGGAGTGGTTGAGAGAGTGAAGCGTAATACATTGATGTGGTTTGAACATGTAGAGAGAATGCAAGGTGAGGAGTTTGTAAAGAAGGTGTATGGAAGTGAAGTTGTGGGACCTGGTGTGACAGGCAGACCTCCGGTTAGATGGCAGAACAGAGTGGAAGAGTATGTAAAAGAGAGAAATGTGAGGAGCAGAGTAGGGCTTGACCAAGTTAGGAGGGAGTGTTGGAACAGGAAAAACTGTTGACACTTCTACCGTGGCCACCCCCTTGGAGGGAGTTCCTGGAGGGAACGAGGCGTCAGAGCTATAGATGGATAGAATTGCTAGTGTGGCCCAAGAACTCTGCTTCAGTCACTGTCGAATTTTATCGTTTTCTCTGGAGGAGTCTTGTAGAAAATGGAAACATAAAGGGGTGACTTTGATGGCTTGGAGTATCACAATTTCTCATCACTGGATGTATATTTGTAATATATGGTTCGTCGGTCCTCCACCAGCCACCAGGGCAGCACTGGTGTAGTAGCGCCCAAATGGTGCCGTAGGCGTTGGCTCTAACGTGCACTTGTTTTTCTCTTCCTCGATTAGTATTTATTGTTACATAATTCTTCGAATTAACTTATTGTTCATTAATGTTTTATTTCTCGAAAATATGAACATATTCAAATAAATACTAATTGAGGAATAAACAACCCAAGTTCACGCTAGGGCTACTGCGGTAACCACACCATAATGCATTTAAGTGCAAACTGTAAAGCTATTGTAGACTTAGTAATATTGTTATCGGTGTCTCAATATGGCCACTTGGGGTTACAGATGGTGTCATAATAGACTCACGGTGATCATCCTAGCTACTACATCGCAACTCTAGTTGTTGTAGAGCTCATTAAGTGTAGCTGTAGATTTTGTAGCCTTGTTTGTAGGTTGTAGTCTTGTAGATAGCGTGTGTGATGTCTGGTGATCGTACTTTCGTTCCATACAAAAAGATCAATAAGGCATTTCGAGACAACTAATTAGGCAAGTCTCAAGTCATAAAAGTTACATAGTATTTTGCCTATATGTTAATGATATTGTAAACACTGCGAAAATGCTTGTACTGTACTTGTACAATACTTATCCGAAAGCTACTATAATAATTGTGATATCGGGTCAAGGCCGTCATATTGCTGCATAACACCACAATAATTATGACCTGACACTCGACCCACCTCATACGATGCAGCTTCATATACCCAACTCGACACATCTCACTCCGAGTCCACATAAGATACTGACAACTCAACACCATGCACCATCCTTCATCATCATCTCGGAAAGGTATGTTGTTATTATATCATTTCAGTAAGGTATTGTTGGTATATATGTTAGGTAGTATAAATTGGTATTACTAAGTTACGTGATCTGTGTGAGGGGAGATGAGGTCAGGTGAGGTTAAGGATACAACATGTTTCCGATCTGCGCAAAACATTATTACCGTAATTTATTGGTTATTCATTACTATTTGTTTGTTATTTGAGCATAATTTATGGGTTTCATATTGGAACTGTTGTGCAGCTCAGTGCTTTTTATGGGAAAGGGATTTTGTTGGATTCTATTTTGAATAGATATTGTTGAATTTTATTGGATTTTATTGTGGATGAATATTAGTGAATGAATGTTGTTGGATTTTATTTTGAATTTATATTGTTGGATTTTATATTGAATTGATTTTATTGGGTTTTATTTTTCATGAATTTGTTGGATTTTATTTGATTTTGTTGGATTTTATTGTGGATGAATTTTTAAGCTTTATATTTATCAAGTTAGGTCTGATTCATTTAATTAAGGGACTGAGGGATAGCCTATGCCAAAATTGATCTGATGAGACCCATGTACAGTACAGTACAGTTTTTGGTATGGTAATCTTTGAGCCACAAAAATGGAAAACCCAATTTTTTCCTACCTTATATTTTTGGATAACCCATTATTCCCTGTGTTTATCTGTTGAAATTAAAGGGCGACAATTAATTTTGACCATGTTTGACCCCCCAAGAGACTGGATTGAGAATTAAAACAATTAAATAACGCATTAAATGGTTAATATTATTTTTTATTAGCCTGACCTAACCTGACTTTACTCTTTCTTAACCTAATTTGGAACTGAGCAAACTACCGGGACCAAACCTAGGGAAAAATAGGGGGGGGGGGGAGCAGACATGGTCAAAATGCAGTCTCCCTTTTATTCAACAGATAAAAACAAGGAATAATGGATTATCCTTAAAAATATGGGGAAAATTTGGGTTTTTTTCCATTTCTGTGGCTGAAGTTAACTAATACCGGTACTAGCTGTGTTTCTTCTGTTCTTATTGATGATGCCATTGTTCTTGGTACATTTTTTTATTTTTCTATTCTATTCACTCATTTTATGCCATTTGTTTTCAATTATCTCATGCATTGCTACATCAAGCCACCAGTAATATATTCTCACTTTATCAAATCATATTCATATCTTCATAAATAGAATCTGAAATGAAACTGGATTTGTTTTTTGAGAACAAGTTTTATTATATATTTTATAAATATTTTTTACAGTCAATTACAAAAACAATTCTATATTAAGTTCGAGTTATGTCGTACAAAACATGCCACCACACAACTATTGGGAGCGGTCTGTGGGCCACCTCCACTCATCATTGATAAATTAGCGGTTTTTCTACAGCCCATAGTGTAAGTTTTCGATGTTTGCAAAATATTTATGGAGGAAAAACGAATGCTCAGTGATGATATTTGTCGACTTCGGCCATTTTTTAAAATTTAGATTGGGCTGCAATAAATGCTCACAAACATCGGAAATTTATACCATCGGCAGTGAAAAAATTAAGCTAACTTCGCAAGTGTTGCCACCGTCGTAGGCTAGTGACACCGATAATAATAATTAGGGTAGCCTACTGATTCACTGAACCTGCAAGACGTATTGTATTTACAGAACACTGGCAGGGGGCGCTTCATCTGACCCCATACAGTCTAGAACTTTTAGAAACCCCTTCTCTATAATATGGTACTGTATTTCGAGTCTTTATCCCAATTTACTTCACTTTGACAACACTTTACCTGACACAACCAGACGCCACCACCATGCAGAACCATTTTATTATTATTATTGGTTCCATGGGACGAGTTGAAGTGGAGTGAAGATATGGGGCAGTACCATTAGGCTAATCAATTAAGGGGAAAACCTCCTCTATGGTAACAATCGAATAAAGAGATACAGAAGCCTATTAACTCCTCCAATCTATTCCAGAAAAAATATCACCACAATGTTATACAAATACTAATATGGGATCTGTTTCATGGTATAGAGTTTGGAGGGTTCGATAAAGCACTTACTTATTTACCGTCAATAGTATCTCCCCTGAGCTTCAATTGTAAGAAAAATATAGACAGTGTTGTATCTATATTTTCTTAATTAATCGTACATATATTATTTCCGTATCCAGAGATGTATACAGTCTATAATGTTGTGGGTTACTGAAGGGTAATAATTAGGGAGAAGGAACATGTGTTTTTAAGAGACATCTGTGCCGTCGTGATAAAAAATTCGTCACGTCACTTCCACAATGTGAAAGGCTGTAATAGTCACGCACCGTTTGAGCAATATTTTAGTTGTACGAATTGAAAGTGTTCTAAATGTGACGCATAGGCCTAGTCGAAAGGTTTTGCAACAGGTAGGCCATGCGACTCTTGCAATCGTAGTCGGTCGGTAACTTATTAAGAGTCTGTCCATAAAGTATTAGTTAATGGAAATATTACATCTGGGATTAAGTAGTTCAATGAGAATTTATCAAGGAAACCAAAGTCAAAGAAGAGGCAATATTTTCTTCACAACATTAAATGCATCAACTATTCAGTCATCGTAGGGTGTGTTGAACACCTATATTATAAGCTAAGGTGGACATCACAAAACCACCTTTTTCTTTCGTCTTTAGTTCTTTAGTCTTCGTTTAGGAGTCAAACTTTTTCTTGCAGATTCGTACATAGGTGTCCTCTAGCCCTTAGCAGGCGAGTTGAGGGATAGAAAAAAAAACCTATAGTTTGACCAGGGGACGGAGGAAAATGTACAAACCCGCATGACAAATACTGTACTGTATAATATACGGTAGCTCCATAACATGAGAAGTGTGTCCGCGACTGTACAAATAAATTTAATGACACGATAATCGAGTTCTGTCCCCTTTATCGTCCAATATACAACCTGGGAGCCTTGTAAAGCAATACTAATATGTATCTCACTGTTCCCAAGGTAGGCTACAGTAGGCCCACGTATAATTAAAGACTCCCCTCAAAACTGAACATAGTCTGCAACAGAAGAAACCTGTGTGGTGTTATTAAGACAAATGAAGGCACTGACTGCACTCACTCTGAATTACTGTGAAAAAGAATCTATAGGTTAGCATTTATTTACTCTACTAATGGATGTGGTGTCTCCTCTGGTACTAGTTTATGTAGACATGATTGATTTATGTTATATTGTTTGTGTTTAGTATAGCTTAAGGGAGTAGTACAGTGATGGTAAATCGGAAGAAAAAACTAATGCCTCAAAACTATTCCAAGCATCAGGACACCATTATTTTTGTCAATCTGGTCCTGTTTCCTGGCATACTTTGGAGGAATCAAGTCGCTCTAGTGTACCAAAAGTGTATTACCCCCTTAAGCGGAGCCTCTCTTAATTGTTGGTGATTTGGAAAGACTACAAATTCCTGCAAAATTGTGTGTTTGTGCTACGAAACAGATACCCTTTTTGTGACACTGAGGTCGTCTGCTTTCTGGCCTATACACTACCGTACTGCATATATAGCCTAGTTTGGAGGAATCTGTATCCCTCTAATTCACCACAAAGCAAGTCTACCGATATTGTAGGTCATAAACATATCTTGTCTGGAATTGTATGTCTACTGTATAATATTGAAAGTAACCTGCTGTATAGACCTTCCTTCATCTTAACAACAATACCACCTTCACCTTCACTGTACAGTATAATTATCTCTTAGGTCAGAATATACTATTAGTGGTAGATCTGACCTGTACACAAACATAATACTTTAGGCAACAATAAATATCAACATTATCTCCTCTTTTATGCAGTATGAAAGAAGTATAGGCCTTAAACACTATAAAACAATGTTCACTCTGAAAATTCTATAGTACAATCATGCTCAGAGATTACCCGTTACAACAACACTTATGGGACCCTGTGAAGTAGTCAGAAAATTGAAGGTAAATGAGTCCTTGAAATATTGCCACTAAACACCACCTATATGGGAAGAGAGTGTTTTGTGGTATAGTCAGTGGGAATCGGCTGAAGCCGTCAATTCCCATACACAATCACAGGGTCCTTAAGGGGATGGTATAGTTGTGGTAGTTTTGGAGATGATGATTCCTCCAAACTATTTCAAGCAACAGGCTATCTCTATATTTTGTTGATGTGATCTGTTTTCTCGTATAGTTTAGAGGAATCACAAGACTGCAATATACCCAAAGTATATTACCGGTACCTCCTTAAGGAATAATACACTTTAGGTACCATACATTGGAGTGGCTTGATTCCTCCAAGGTATGACAGGAAATAGGACTAGATGGACAAAAATAATGGTGGCCTGTTGGTTGGAACAGTATGGAGGAATCAGTTGCTCCAGATTTACCAACACTGTACTTACTACCTCCTTAATTCGAGGCATGAAGGGCCCTGTACTGTACAGCTGCCAAAAGAGGAATTGCGACAACTATTGATAGAACATTAAATATATTAATGTCCATAGTTGTTTGTAGGAATCATAAGTATGTATTACAGAAGGATATGTATATTTCCTTCTGTTATCCATGCTTATAGTCCCTGCAAATAGTTGTGGATATTACTATGGTTAAAGTTCCATCAAGATTTGTCGCAATTCCTCTTTTGGCAACTGTACATTATGTTGTCGGTGTATGGGATGTGTAGGCCACCGATTCCTCCACACAGTGCCACAAAACATCACTTGTGTAATATACTGAATGGGTTTGTTTACTCTTTGCTCGGTGGCGGCACAGTTTGGAGGAATCAGTAGCATCCAATTCGCACCAAACACCAAGCATGCACAGGCCCATTTCAGAGGGTCGTTTGTATGTCGAGGAATTGGGTGGGGAGGAGCTACTTATTCCTCCAAAAGATGCCACGAAACAGAAGAAACCCTCCATTTGTAACACTGAACTCGTCTGCTTCCTGACATAGTTTGGAGGAATCATTATCCCTCCAATTCATCAAAGAAATAATAATAATAATAATAATAAAGAAAATTATCCCTTTAAAAACAAGTATATGGTCACTCAGAGCACCAACTATTATATTACATCTCGGTCATGCACATCAACTCGTCTCTTCACACCTGTATAATTAAATCCACTATCACACTAGCCAGCCAGACACGTACAGTTTCCTCAAAAACATTCCTTCGTTAGACACCTTCAAAAAAAAAAAAAAAAAAAAAAAAAAAAATCCAAGTGTGGCAGGGTCGCATAATTTTGTATTGTACAGTAAAGTCATGTATAGAAAATTGGGTTGAAAACTTGTTATTATTTTGCAGTGTACGGTAGAAGACCAAAGTCGTGTCTATAGAGAATATTAGATGAAAACTTGTTATTATATTGCAGCAGTGTTAGGTACGGTAGAGTAGAAAATAAAGGTCGTGTCTAGAGAATTGGAATAAAAACTTCTTATTATTTTGCAGTGTACGGTAAAAGACCAAATTTGTGTTTAGAGAATTAGGATAAAAACCTCTTATTGTTTTACAGAGTGTACGGTAAAAAGACCAAAGTCGTGTTTAGAGAATGGGGATTATTATTTTGCAGTGTACGGTAAAAAGACCAAAATCGTGTTTAGAGAATGGGGATTATTATTTTGCAGTGTACAGTAGAAGACCAAAGTCGTGTTTAGAGAACTGGGATGAAAACTTGTTGTAAATAGTGAATCATCAGACCGCTGTTTATATTATAGTATAGGCATAGTTGTGGCCTTGGTTATAATGTGGTTCGTTGTTTGTAATTTACCATCGGACAGAAGGACCTTTTCGTTTTACTTAAGGGGATAATATATACGTTTGGTACATTGGAGCGCCGTGGTTCCTCCAAAGTATGCCAGGAAACAGGATCAGATGAACAAAACTAATGGTGTTCTGTTGCTTGGAATAGTTTGGAGGAATAATTTGCTCCAGATTTACCAACACTGTACTTCCTCCTTAAGGGGATAATATATACGTTTGGTACATTGGAGCGCCGTGGTTCCTCCAAAGTATGACAAGAAACAGGGCCAGATTAACAAAAGTAATGGTGATCTGTTTCCTGGACTAGGCTAGTTTGGAGGAATCGTTTGCTCCACTTTCATCAACAGTGTATTATATAGGTCTACCCCCTTAACGTGTACCACCAAAAGTCCCCCCCGTTTACCCTGTCTGATTTTGGAGACCGTCACGAACAGACAATATTGGGGGGGAAACTCTTGATGGTAAATTAGAGGCCTATAGAATCCACCAAACTATGTCACGAAACGGATCCCTTAATGAAGTGATTTGTTTGTTTGTTTCCTGGGATAGTCTGGAGGAATCGATAGCCCTCCAAAGTACTATACACTCGTGATACATAATTTCTGACCAGAGTGTGAGGAGCAGAAAGCTTCGAATCGCTTGGTATTGTACAGTCGGCGGCAAGTGTCGTGTCGCCTCACTCCGCACTTCTTACAATATAACATACAGGATAATAAAAAAAAACACACATTCACCAAACACAAATACGATATCCAGGGGGTAAATTAATATAGTTTTCTGTTTTTTTCAGTTTACGAGCCAGTGAAGCTTATATTTCCATACTTACTTCATGACTTGACAAATGTGGCGACAGGACATTTGCCGCCGACTGTACATTTCCCCACCCAGTACACATATAGAGACTGAGTTGGAATGCAGGGTAGCCTATGTGTGGTGCCTGCCGTTCGTCTCGGGTCAAAGATTACGTATCACGAGTGTACCGAACCGTACGTACCAAAAAGAGGTCCCCCCCCCCCCCAATGGTCAACAAACAGAAGACACAAACATACCAACATTCAACGACAAAGAGTACAACAAACAGCGGTCACCATTAGGCAGAAAAGGATATTAATTAGGACATTTAGGGGTTACGGCACATACTGTATTAAGTAATGTGTATATTCTAGGAACTGAATTAAGGCACTATTTGACCCAAGATGGATGGCATTGGGCATATTTTTAACATTGTTGAAGTAACTGTACTTTTCGCATGAATATGTGATACTCGCAGCTACAATTCACACGAACTACCACACATCCTCTGTATAGTTACCATTCACACAAACATACCACACGTTCTCTGTATAATCCCATTTACACAAACATACCACACATCCTCTGTATATATAGTTACCATTCACACAAGCTATATCCACACACGTTTTGTATAGTCCCATTTACACAAACTACCACACATCCTCTGTATAGTTACCATTCACACAAACTACCACTCATTCTCTGTATAATTACCATTTACACAAACTACCACACATCCTCTGTATAGTTACCATTCACACAAACTATCACACATTCTTTATATAGTTACCATTCACATAAGCTATATCCACACACACTCATAACAGCTACCATGCAGGCAAACACTTCTCTCATTATATATATATATAGTTTCCTTTCACACAAGCTACCACCACACACCCTTACAACATCTACCATGCATCCGAACACACAAACACTCATTACCTTCTATTGCTTCTGACACCCAATCAATAGGATAGAAAAACACCTCTCGAAGTGTCCCAATCATAGCGGCCCTAAACGACACAATACCTCTTATGGTTCTTGACACTCACAGAAAAATTAATAGGACAGAAAAAACATCGCCAAGTCCCATCCAAACAAGAAGGTCTTAGGTAGCTGCCACAAACTCAGGGGTCCAGTGTGATAGAATTGTATAGAGAACCTCGGGGAGACTCACGCTTATCTTAAATAGTAAATTTTTGTTTTATTCTATGGTGGTCAAAATTCACTGGTTCCGTTCTAGGTAGTATGGGGTTAGATGCAAATTTCGCCGCATCCATTCCTGTGTTTATAAGTTGGGAAAAAGTATACCTAGTTGTGTAAACATTTGGTGTAATTTGTCTTGGATTCGCAGTATTACTTATCGAAAAAGCCAAGAAATTCAATGAGGTAGCCGGAACATTTTCGCCTGGTTAAAACAAAAATTCAGAATACAAATCGACGGCTGCGGATATGTTCTATACCATCAGCTTATAGGATAGACAGACCCTAAATCTAACTATACTTAGATTTGAGGCAGACCTCAAGTTCCTAAGAGAGCCGCCGTAACATTAGGCTACACCTCGAGCGAGCGTCACTGTATAAGATAGAGTAGATTGTCAGTGTGGACACTTTCCAGGCTGGACCTTCTAACATTATGAAAAACTAAAACACCATAATATTGCAAATTTTGCAGAGAAAATTCACACTTACATGCGCATGTATCCGAAACAGGCAATAAGCATAATGCAAATGGGATATCCCGAAGGGTATTCACAGAAGAAGCAAAAATATTCCCACTAGACTAACCCATGTTAAAAAGAGGGTGTTGTCTGTCTTGATGAGGGCAGTGCTGTTAATGTTTTGGCGCCGCTTTCAGAACCGAGCCACTCCCTCGACCAAAATAAAAGGGAGTAAGTAGCCTAACGGTGGTGTGAATATAATGCTGTGAGTTGAGTATTGCACAGGTTCCCTGGTGTTGCAGGGGGCTGGCTGCCAGAAGGTGGTGTCCTACATGGACCCTCTTGGTTATACAGTTACCAATTTTTATTTTCACCAGAATGTGTAAATTCCAGATATTTTTAAAAGCTTGTAGGGTAAAAGAGTACACAATGATGTTTTTTCTTTCATACTGATGATCATTATCACCTCTAATGCTCACGAACATCAGATAATGCCAAACATAAGCGGTAGAAAAAACTCAAAGTGAACAGCCGTGGACACTGGACCTAAACCCTTTTATTAAGCACTCTGTGATCGTGTATGGGAATCGGAGGCTTCAGATTCCTCCTGACTATGCCACAAAACACGTTCCTTACATATAGGTAGTGTTTCATGGCAATATTTGAAGGACTCATTTACCTCCAATTTCTGACTACATCACAGGGTCCCTTATTAATCTGAACAGCCACACTTCCTTCCCTAATCGTTATTTGTTAGTTTTATATTGACTTGAAACAAATCATCACACTTTAATTTGAAGGTCAAAAATGAAATCTGAGAACACATTAGTTTCCTGTTTCTTCTGTGACTGCATTTGGTATTTGGGTCTTGGTGTACAGTCAGTCCACTTGAAGAGATGAATGATAAACACGAATCTTTCTGCAAACACACACACGTTCGGCATTTGCTTAAAGTCTGAAATACAACCAAGTCCAGGTTATCATTTTCACTGTTGAGTCACGATTCAAAACACACAAATGGTTATACAGATCGCATTTCTTCAGAGTCTGCAATGAGAAGTATAACAATAAAGTATCATTCGTTCAGTCGAGTCTAGTTATGCACATTCTACTGCTACAATAATAATTAGTTACATCGAATATTTAATGGAGTCATAGTAGTTGGGCGGGGCTGGGGTGTGTGAGGGCGTGGCCTGGTGGGGCGGCAGGAGGTGATGGGGCGGGGACGGGCACAGCGACGCACCAAGAGTGGGTTGGGACGAGGTAATCGCTCCGCCCCCTGACATACTTGGGGGCGGGGTCCATAGACGCTTGTCGTAGGTGCTGCCCGCCGCCGCCGCCACCACCAGGGATGACGTCATTTGCTGCTGGGACTGTTGTTGCTGTTGCTGTTGTTGCTGTTGTTGAAGCTGCTGCTGTTGTTGTTGCTGTTGCTGTTGTTGTTGTTGCTGTCGCATGCCTGCCGAAATAGACCAGACGTGTTAGTTATGGACGATTGGAAATTACATAAGATTAATCAAGCATAAATTTTCAAGTAGGGGAATTTTGTTTTTTGTTTTGATTAATTTATTACCAAGTAGAAAATTCCTGACGTACAGTAGGTAGGTAGGCTAGTCTGGTTTTGGTCACGCTTTTGAGGAATCATTATTATAGTGTGGGATGGTCTAGTGAGTCTAATGGGTCGATCCCCTGTCTCACATTTGCTGGTTAAGGGGGGTAATTCACTCTTGTTACATTGGAGTGCCTTGATTCCTCCAAAGTATGCCAGGAAGCAGAACCAGAAAAGCATAAATAATGGTTTTGTGTTGCTTGGAATAGTTTGGAGGATTCAGTTGCTCCAGATTTACCAACACAAAATTTCCCCCTTAAGGGTTCGATTCACGTGTGCAGTAACTTGTTCATTGTCTCCCATTATTCTTACAAAATCTTTACACGTCATTCATCGTTTTTATTTTATGAATTGGAGACAATGATTTGTGTCATACTCGGCCCTCGGTAAGCATGACAATATATATATAGATATTTGAAGGTATGCATCTCTCTCTCTCTCTCTCTCTCTCTCTCTCTCTCTCTCTCACAATTTCTTTTTCACAAACACACAGTCTCTCTCTCTCTCTCTCTCTCTCTCTCTCTCTCTCTCTCTCATGGTTCCACTCTTCCTTTCTGCCTGGTTCCTTCCACCCGACCCTACCCCACCCCTCCCTAGCTGCTTCACTGCCACACCCCCTCCCCC
>JAWQEG010000336.1:0-12500 GCA_033782935.1 Petrolisthes cinctipes | reverse complement strand
TTCAAGGATTAGGTCATATTTATAGAGGGCAGCCGTCTTCATTATTTTTCCTGAAGTATGAGGTTCTTCTCGGGACATTTTCCTGAAGTATGACTGTGGGTTTTTTAGGGACATTTTCTTGAAGTATGACTGTGGTTTTTTCGGGACATTTTCCTGAAGTGTGACTGGGATTTTTCTCGTGATATTTTGATTCGTCTGGTGTTAGTTCAAATATATTGTATGTATATTAATGTGTAAGTTTAATGTAAATATATATATTTTTTTGGGGTGTGTCATTTTATAGAATGAAGAGGGAGTGAAGGATAAAATGGGATAGAGAAAGGAATGCAGCGAGGAGAGGAGGAAGAGTATACGAGAGAGAGGAGGGAAAATGAGGGAGAGGGGAAGGAGGGAAGGAATATATAGGAGTAAGAGAAAGAGGAGTGACGGAAGGGAAAAGAGGGAGAGGGGAGGGAAGGAAGTATATTGGAGTAAGTGAAAGAGGAGTGAAGGAAATAGGGGAAAGTAGGAGTAAGAGAAAAAAGAGGGAAGGAAATAGGGGAAAGGAGGAATAAGAGAAAGAGGAGTGAAGAAAGGAAGTAGGAGTAAGAGAAAGGGGAGGGAGAAGGGAATGAAGGAAGTATAGCCTATAGGAGTAAGAGAAAGAGGAGTGAGGGAAGGAAGAAGGAAATATATAGGAGTAAGGAAGGAAATAGGGGAAAGGAGGAGTGAGAGAAAGAGGAGTGAGTGAAAGAAGAGAGCCTAGCGTGACATAAACAGGAGAAAAGAGGAGAAAGAGGAGAGAGTGAAGGAAGAGAGCCTAGCATGACATAAACAGGAGAAAAGAGGAGAAAGAGGAGAGAGTGAAGGAAGAGAGCCTAGCGTGACATAAATAGGAGAAAAGAGGAGAAAGAGAAGAGAGTGAAGGAAGAGAGCCTAGCGTGACGTAAATAGGAGAAAAGAGGAGTGAGTGAAGGAAGAGAGCCTAGCGTGACGTAAATAGGAGAAAAGAGGAGTGAGTGAAGGAAGAAAGCCTAGCGTGACGTAAATAGGAGAAAAGAGGAGAGAGTGAAGGAAGAGAGCCTAGCGTGACATAAATAGGAGAAAAGAGGAGAAAGAGAAGAGAGCCTAGCCTGACATAAACAAGAGAAAAGAGGAGAAAGAGAAGAGAGTGAAGGAAGAGAGCCTAGCCTGACATAAACAAGGAGAAAAGAGGAGAAAGTGAAGGAAGAGGGCCTAGCGTGACGTAAATAGGAGAAAAGAGGAGTGAGTGAAGGAAGAGAGCCTAGCGTGACATAAACAAGGTAACTGAGACAGGAAACGGACCTGTGCTAATTGGTCATACAAACAACACGCCTTTGGAAAATACCGACACTTCTCTCTCCCCTTCCTCTCACTCCCCTCCTCTCACTCTCCCCTTCCTCTCACTCCCCTCCTCTCACTCTCCCCTTCCTCTCACTCCCCTCCTCTCTCTCTCCCCTTCCTCTCACACTTCTCTCTCCCCTTTTCATTTCCTCTCACTTTCCACTACCCATTTTCCTTTACTTTCACTTTCACTCTCAGTTTCCCCTTCCTCTATCTCTCCCTAACTCTCCCCTTCCTCTCACTCCCCTCCTCTCACTCTCACTTTCCCCCATCCTTTTTCCTTTCCTCTCACTCCCCTCCTTTCACTCTCCCCTTCCTCTCACTCTCCCCTTCCTTTCCTCTCACTTTCCACTACCCTTTTTCCTTTACTTTCACTTTCACTCTCAGTTTCCCCTTCCTCTATCTCTCCCTAACTCTCCCCTTCCTCTCACCCTTCCTCTCATTCTCATTTCCCCCCACCCTTTTTTCCTTTCCTCTCACTCCCCTCCTTTCACTCTCACTTTCCCCTACCCTTTTTCCTTTCCTTTCACTCCCCTCCTTTCACTCTCACTTTCCCTCACCCTTTTTCCTTTCCTTTCACTTTCACTCTCACTTTTTCCTTTCCTCTCACTCTCAGTTTCCCCCTCCTCTATCTCTCCCTAACTCTCCCCTTCCTCTCACTCTTCCTCTCACTCTCATTTCCCCCCACCCTTTTTCCTTTCCTCTCACTTTCACTCTCAGTTTCCCCTTCCTCTCACTCCTCTCCTTTTCCCTTCCTCTCACTCTCACTTTCTCTCACCCTTTTTCCTTCCTCTCACTCCCCTCATTTCACTCTCACTTTCTCTCTCCCCTTTTCCTTTCCTCTCACTCTCACTCTCACTTTTCCCTTTCCTCTCACTCTCACTTTCCCCCTCCTCTATCTCTCCCTAACTCTCCCTTTCCTCTCACTCACACTTTCCCCCCTCCTCTATCTCTCCCTAACCCTCCCCTTCCTCTCACTCCCCTCCTTTCACTCCCACTCTCACTTTCACTTTCCCCTTCCTCTATTTTTTCCTATCTTTCCCTTTCCTCTCACCCTTCTTTTCCCCTTCCTCTCACACTTCTCTCTCCCCTTTCTCTCACTCCCCTCATTTTTCCCTTCCTCTCACCCTTTTTCCTTTCCTCTCACTTTCACTCTCACTTTCCTCTTTCTCTATCTCTCCCTAACTCTCCCCTTCCTCTCACCCTTTTTCCTTTCCTTTTACTTTCACTCTCACTTTCCTCTTCCTCCATCTCTCCCTACCTCTTTCACCCTCCTCTCACCCTAATTTCCCCTTCCTCTCACCCTAATTTTCCCTTCCTCTCACTCTCACTTTCACTTCCTCTCACTTTCCTCTATCTCTCTCTAATTCTCCCCTTCCTCTCCCTCAACTTTTCCTCTTCCTCTCACTCACCTTCTCTTTTTCCTTTCCTCTCACTTTTACTCTCACTTTCCCCTTCCTCTATATTTTCCTACCTTTCCCCCTCCTCTCACCCTCCTTTTCCCTTTCCTCTCACTTACCCCCTCCCTTTCCACTTCCTCTATCTCTCTCTCTACCTTTCGCCTTCCTCTCTCCCTTTCTCTCACTTTCCCCCTTCCTCTCACTCACTCTCACCCTCCTTTTCCCCCTTCCTCTATCTCTCTCTACCTTTCGCCTTCCTCTCACTTTCCTCTACATCTCCCTTTCATTCACCCTCTCTTTCTTCAGTTCCCTTTCCTCTCACTCTCTCTCCCTTTCCCCTTCCTCTCACTCACCCACTCTGTTTTTCTTTTTTTCCTTTCACTTCCCCTCTCACCCTCCTTTTCCCTTTCCTCTAACTCTCCCTCTCCCTTCCTTCCCCCTATCTCTCCCTCTCCCTCTTCTTCCCTCTCCTTTTCCGTCTTTCTCTCTCTTTTCCACCTCTCCCCTGTTTCTCCCTCTCTTCCAATCCCTCCCTCACTATATTCCTCTGCCTTTCTCCCGCCTCCTCCCTTTCCCTCTTCCCTACCTTTACCCCCCTCTTCCACACACACACACGCCCTTTACTCTCTCTTTCACTATCTCCCTCTCTTCCACCTAGCTAGCTCTCCCTATCTTTCCACTTTTTCTCCTCCTCTCGACCCTACGCATACATCCACTGAACCACCTCTCCCTCCCCCCCTCTCTCTCTCTCTCTCTCTCTCTCTCTCTCTCTCTCTCTCGTTTTTCTGTCCCCCCACCTGTCCCGGCCGTCTGTCATTTGAGGTGATTGGCTCCGATATCTGATTGTTTTACTGTCTTTAACCCAGAGAGACGGCAGGAGGAGGAGGAGGAGGAGGAAGGAAGCGAGTGACAGCAGCGACCAGGAGGAGGGGGACGGGTGGTGACAGATCAAGGTTGACAGCTACTCTAGAACAGATGAAGGGTTTTAGGTTCCGAATTTTATATGGCTTATTTTTATAGCGTATTTTTGTTAAGGGGGTAATTCAATATTTTTTTTTTTTTTTTTTTTTTTTTTTTTTTTACATTGGAGTGCCATGATTCTTCCAAAGTATATAATTATGCCAGGAAACAGGACCAAATGAAGAAAAATTAAAAATGGTGTTCTGTTGCTTGGAATAGTATGGAGGAATCGGTTGCTCCAGATTTACCAACACTGCACTTCCACTTTAAGGGGGAAATAGTAGACATTGTTATTGTTGTTGTTGTTGTTATTGTTGTTATTATTGTGGTCCTGTTTCCTGGCTTGCATGCATAATTATACACATTGGAGGAATCAAGAGGCTCCAGTGTAGTTAAAAGTAGTGTATTATGTACCCCCCCCCCTAAGGAGAATAGGGGTGAAGGGGGAGGGAGGTAGGAGGGGTCGGTGGGGAGGGGGAGATAGATAGGAGGGAGTTGGTGGGTAGGGGGAGGGAGGTAGGATGGAGTCGGTGGGTAGGGGGAGAGCACGTGGTCAGTGTTTATACCTTCCCTCCCCCCTTGTCCCCCCCCCTCCCCCCTTCCCTTCTTCCGGGTCAGGTTACGAAGGGGAATCTGTGGGGAAGCAGTACACAAGCTTACACCACCTATACACTATTATAGTACACTTACACCTATAGTAACACCACTTGTATCTAACACCTACACCTAGTAACACCACTTGTATCTGTCAACGTAGTACACTTACACCTATAGTAACACCACTTGTATCTGTCAACATTGTACACTTACACCTATAGTAACACCACTTGTATCTAACACCTACACCCAGTAACACCACTTGTATCTAACACCTACACCTAGTAACACCACTTGTATCTAACACCTACACACAGTAACACCACTTGTATCTAACACCTACACCTAGTAACACCACTTGTATCTGTCAACGTAGTACACTTACACCTATAGTAACACCACTTGTATCTGTCAACATTGTACACTTACACCTATAGTAACACCACTTGTATCTAACACCTACACCCAGTAACACCACTTGTATCTAACACCTACACCTAGTAACACCACTTGTATCTAACACCTACACCTAGTAACGCCACTTGTATCTAGCACCTACACCTATAGTAACACCACTTGTATCTAACACCTACACCTAGTAACACCACTTGTATCTAACACCTACACCTAGTAACACCACTTGTATCTAACACCTACACCTAGTAACACCACTTGTATCTAACACCTACACCCAGTAACACCACTTGTATCTAACACCTACACCTAGTAACACCACTTGTATCTAACACCTACACACAGTAACACCACTTGTATCTAACACCTACACCTAGTAACACCACTTGTATCTGTCAACATAGTACACTTACACCTATAGTAACACCACTTGTATCTGTCAACATAGTACACTTACACCTATAGTAACACCACTTGTATCTAACACCTACACACAGTAACACCACTTGTATCTAACACCTACACACAGTAACACCACTTGTATCTAACACCTACACCTAGTAACACCACTTGTATCTAACACCTACACCTAGTAACACCACTTGTATCTAACACCTACACCTAGTAACACCACTTGTATCTAACACCTACACCTAGTAACACCACTTGTATCTAACACCTACACCCAGTAACACCACTTGTATCTAACACCTACACCTAGTAACACCACTTGTATCTAACACCTACACCCAGTAACACAACTTGTATCTAACACCTACACCCAGTAACACCACTTGTATCTAACACCTACACCCAGTAACACCACTTGTATCTAACACCTACACCTAGTAACACCACTTGTATCTAACACCTACACCTAGTAACACCACTTGTATCTAACACCTACACCCAGTAGTACAACTTGTATCTAACACCTACACCCAGTAACACCACTTGTATCTAACACCTACACCCAGTAACACCACTTGTATCTAACACCTACACCTAGTAACACCACTTGTATCTAACACCTACACCCAGTAACACAACTTGTATCTAACACCTACACCCAGTAACACAACTTGTATCTAACACCTACACCTAGTAACACCACTTGTATCTAACACCTACACCTAGTAACACCACTTGTATCTAACACCTACACCTAGTAACACCACTTGTATCTAACACCTACACCTAGTAACACCACTTGTATCTAACACCTACACCTAGTAACACCACTTGTATCTAACACCTACACCCAGTAGTACAACTTGTATCTAACACCTACACCCAGTAACACCACTTGTATCTAACACCTACACCTAGTAACACCACTTGTATCTAACACCTACACCCAATAACACCACTTGTATCTAACACCTACACCCAGTAACACCACTTGTATCTAACACCTACACCTAGTAACACCACTTGTATCTAACACCTACACCTAGTAACATCACTTGTATCTAACACCTACACCCAGTAACACCACTTCTATCAACTAACTCAGCTACAATATCAACACTTGTCACTGACCTTTGCCTCCCACAAGTTGAAAAGAAGGGGTAGGGAAGTTCGCAGATCTGTTTCCATCTTGTTTAATTAAGAACCCTGTAATCGTATATGGGAATTGGAGGCTTCTGTTCCATCCTAACTATGCCATGAAACACGCTCCATCCATATAGGTGGTGTTTCGTGGCAATATTTGAAGGACTCATTTACCTCCAATTTTCTGACTACATCACAAACAATGTCTACAAATTATGATACCAAAGTAACCAATTATCTTTTATATCATTATCGTATTTGTTGTAAGGTTGCAGTGTGAGGCTACGTATTGACACGGCCTATGTTTATGTCACCTAGGCTTATACTTTTTACTGATGATATTGTAGGTTATAGTGAGGGTTAGCGGTCGACCTTGCTCTCTCTCTCTCTCTCTCTCTCTCTCTCTCTCTCTCTCTCTCTCTCTCCTCTCTCTCTCTCTCTCTCTCGTGTTACATTCCATTATTTCTCCTCCTCAACACCTTTCCCCTTCCTCTTCAACTCATTATTTTCCTCCTTACCTCTCTCTCTCTCTCTCTCTCTCTCTCTCTCCTCTCTCTCTCTCTCTCTCTCTCTCTCTCTCTCTTATCATTATCTTATTTTTACTGCCCATCGAGTTCTTTCAATTTTATTACCTTCCTTTCATCTCCCCATATACAGTACTTAATTCTCTCTCTAACTCCACCCTTAAAACCACATCCATCTCCCCCTTTCTACCTCCATCTTCACTCGAATTATACCTCCACCACCACCACAACAACACCAGGGACATTTACCAACTACCACCACCACCACCACCACCACCACCTCGAAGCATCTTCTAGCATGAATCCCCCCTCCTCTCCCCTCACGTGTACCCTTGAGTCCTTAATTTGTCATGCTGGAGCCTGGCCCTAACTCAGTACACAACAACCACAGCGACTCATAACAACTCATACCAACGTCTTAATCTTGACATCCACTGAGACCTATACGTGGGTACATAAGGATGAATTGGTCTATGAATATCCTTGGCATTTAGATTTAAGGGGGGTCGTTTTGTGTAGGTGTCTTTCTTGAAGTTGACGTAGCCCTCTGAATACTTCAACAAAAAAAGATGCCTTATTCTTATATTCTGTCTGCAGAGCTTCATGTTTCCTGGCATTGTTTTTTTACAGGTATCAGTAGCCCCCTAATTAGACCAAAATAAAAAAATACGATCGCTTTATTATTCATTAGCCCTCGTCGTGCCTGACATTATTCGTGTATCGTGTTTATTAAGGATCGTGTTTATGTCTTTGTATCACGATAAGGGTGTTTACATTTCCAGATTTTGTTATATTAAAGAAGACGGAGAAGGAGATGAAGGAGAAGAAATGGGAAATGAAGAGGGAAAATGAGAATCAGAAATGGTTTAAGAGGAAGAAAAAGGAGGAGGAGGAGGAGGAGGAGGAGGAAGAAGAAGAACCGGTAGAATGGTGATGGAAACAGAATGAAGTGGGGAGTGAATGAGGAAAAGTGTCAAAAAGGAAATAAAAGGAAATGAGTGACGGAGAAGGAGACGAACCACAAGAAAGGCGAAGAAAGCAGGGTAAATGAGGGAGGGGAGAGTGAAAGTGTCTAAGAGTAGGTGAGGGAGTGAGGGTGAAAATGTCTGGAGGGAGGGAGAGTGAAAGTGTCTGAGAGTAAGGGAGTGAGAGTGAAGACAGAGGAGGGAGTGAGTGAGTGAGAGGGAGGGAGAGTGAAAGTGTCTAATAGTAGTTGAGGGAGTGAGTGAGTAAGTAAGTGAGGGAGTGAGGGAGAAAGTGTCTGAGAGTGAGTAAGTGAAAGTGAAAACAGTGGAATGAGTGAGTGAGTAAGTGACGGAGTGAGTGAGAATGAAAGTGTGTGTCGAAGAGTAGGTGAGGGAGTGAGGGTGAAAGTGTCAAAGAGTGCGACGGGTTGTAAAAATATAAATAAGATGAGTCGCGGCATCCTTGCATGTGTCAGGCGTTAATGGTTCCGTCACACTGCTACAGAACCACCCATTTTGTTCACCACAGCCTCTAGTAGTATTTTTACCTCTCTCCCTCTCTCTCTCTCTCTCTCTCTCTCTCTCTCTCTCTCTCTCTCTATCTCTATGGTTAGCTGTCTCTCGCTTCTATCTGTTTCTCTGTCTATCTGTCAATGGCTCTTTCTGTCTATCTGTCTATCTATCTCTGGCATTTTCTGTTTCTCTGTTTATCTGTCTCTGATTTTCTCTCTGTCTATCTGTCTCTGGCTTTCTCTCTGTTTCGTTGTCTATCTATCTATCTATCTGCCTGTTTATCACACACACACACACACACACACACACACAACACACACACACACACACACACACTTTCACAATCTTTTTAACAGCAAATGGTGACCATATACCTGGCGAGTTCTATCTCCACTTATCTATATATATATATATATATATATATATATATATATATATATATATATATATATATATATATATATATATATATATATATATATATATATATATATATATATCCATTTATCATGATTATATTCCTTCTCCTTACTACCCACCCTCATCCTCTCTCTCTCTCTCTCTCTCTCTCTCTCTCTCTCTCTCTCTCTCTCAGACCCAAAACAACCCACCCTCTCTCTCTCTCTCTCTCTCTCTCTCTCTCTCTCTCTCTCTCTCTCTCTCTCTCTCTCTCTCCTCTCTCTCTCTCTCTCTCAGACCAAAAATCTATACTCACATAAATAACTTTGATCATACACACATCAGGTTGATATAGAAGGTAGGCTGTTCAGGATGTCACTCACTTCATTAGCTTATAATTATAGGTGTAAGGGTGTTGGAGGCACAAGGCTCTTTCATTCCGTCTATATGAGATGAACAGGCATTGGTTTTCTTCAGATAATTTGTGTTTTAGATAATGAGAGGTGGAGATAATTGTTTTTGGATTTTTTTTTTAGATAATTCGATTGCCCTGTCTACACATAACTATATATAATTTTACATACATACATACATGCCCCACTAACTCTACTTACACACACACAACACACACACACACACACACCACCACCAACAACTCTACACACACACACACACACACCTCCAACTCTACACACACACACACACACACACCAACTCTACACACACATACACACACACACCACCAACTCTACACACACACACACACACACATACACACCAACTCTACACACACACACACACACACACCGTACAACAGTGAGCATCTTCCCCGGTCCTTGGTGTTGATAAAAAGCTGCCTTCAATCGAGATGTCGACGTGCAGACCCAAGGTGGTGGTGTCAGGTTCACTGGACTACCCCTCACTGCCTCTCACAACCTCTCACAACCCTTACTGCCTCTCACTGCCTCTCACAACCCCTTACTGCCTCTCACAACCCTTCACTATCCCTCACTGCCTCTCATAACCCCTTCACTATCCATCACTGCCTCTCATAACTCCTCACACCCTCTCACTATCCCTCACTGCCTCTCATAACCCCTTCACTACCCCTCACTGCCTCTCACAACCTCTCACAACCCCTTACTGCCTCTCACAACCCCTGTTGAGCCAATCTTATAGCTAGTTAGGTTTTAGATAATGATGTATACTACGGTATGAAATTTATTTATAATATTCATTGATTTCCATTCATTATGTATATAATTGTGTATAAGAATGTAAGTCTGTGTATACAGAACTATTTTACCGCCTTCTTTTATGTAAACCATGTATAGAGTATAATTATCATCCTGTCTTAGCATTAAGTAACCTTTAGTTTTTGTGTACAATGTAAAAGAATAACCACCTCCTGTGGAATAAAATTATTATTATTATTATTATTATTACTGCCTCTCATTGCCCCTCACAACCCCTTCACTATCCCTCACTGCCTCTCACTACCTCTCACAACCCCTTCACTGCCTCTCACAACCCCTCAGTGACCATTCCTCTTCCCTTCACTATACCCTTCACTATTCACCTCACCACTCTTCCCTTCACCACCCATTTATTTAAGAGTATGACCTACACACAAACAATACCAGACTAACTAACTAACTCATGATTTTCTCCCTCAACTGGACAACCTCATGACTATATTTTCTCTATTACCTCGACTATAAAAACAATATATATATATATATATATATATATATATATATATATATATATATATATATATATATATATATAATATATATATATATATATATATATCTTAGCTCTGTTATCACTATCCTCAAATTGAACATGACACACTATGATAAACGCTAGCTCTGTAAGTGAATGTGCTCCCTGAACTCATTATCGTCTCAGGGGTCTATATACGAATTCACTGATGCTATGTTAATGTTGTTAGTGGTTTGTTTACAGATGGGTATATAGGTCAAGTTATAATGTTTTTTTTTTATTTATTTATGATATACTTAATTATATATATATATACTTATATTTATTTATTTATACTGGTACTGTATTTACTTTTATTTTTTTTTATTTATTTTTTTTAATGATATATTTATACTGGTACACTATTTAGTTTTGTTGTGATGTGGGAATGAATATGGTTGATGGTGATGTTGATGGTGATTTTCGTACGTTTGGACTTATTATATACATGGATAGTTAGTTCCCCATGGTTCTCACTGGTTAATATACGGTACTTGAAATCCTCGAATATTCACAATACCCATGGTAGAAGGATAGCTAACTTGGCAATGGTGCTTCTGCTCCTTCTCCTCCTTCTCCTTCTCCTTCTCCTTCTCCTCCTCCCCATCTCCTCCTTCTCCTTCTCCTTCTCCTCCTCCTCCTCCTCCTTCTCCTCCTCCTTCTCCTCCTGCTCCTCCTTCTCCCTCTACTACTCCTCCTCCTCCTGCTCCTCCTTCTCCTCCTTCTCCCCATCTCCTCCTCCTTCTCCTCCTCCTCCTCCTCCTACTCCTCCTCCTCCTCCTCCTCCTCTCCTTCTCCTCCTTCTCCCCATCTCCTCCTCCTCCTCCTCCTCCTCCTCCTCCTCCTCCTCCTCCTCCTCGGCTCGTCTTGTTCACACCTCGAGTGGATGGATGGATGTGGTGACCCTCCTCTGCCTTCCATGTCTGTCTGTCTCTCTCACACACACACACACACACACACACACACACACTCCATGGAACCCCTCTCATTTCTCGCGACCAATCCATTTCTAAGTAACCGAACGAATGCAACTGGAGTGTGTAGATGTATGTGTGTATGTATGTGTGTTGTGCCTTGTGATCGAAGCCTGGGAATCATTTAGTAAGAGAATTATGAAATGGTCGTCGTTATAAAATTATTTTATTCCTAAGAGAGAGAGAGAGAGAGAGAGAGAGAGAGAGAGAGAGAGAGAGAGAGAGAGTGTGTGTGTGTGTGTGTGTGTGTGTGTGTGTATCTGTGTGTTTGTGTCTGTGGTGTGTTTGTGTATGTGCATATACATGTATGTGCGTGTGAGTGTATAAGTGCGTATGTATGAGTGTGTGTGTGTGTGTGTGTATGTATGTGTGTATACATGTGCGTATGTGTGTGTGTATATATGTATCTATGTGTATGTGTGTATGTATGAGTGTGTATGTATGAACGTATGAGTGTGTATGTATGTATGAACGTATGAGTGTGTGTGTATGTATGAGTGTGTATGTATGAACGTATGAGTGTGTGTGTGTGTGTGTGTGTGTGTATGTGTGTGTGTGTCGTACAGAGCTGGTTGTTGTGTTTGAGTCTGAGTGAAGAAACCAGAGACCGTCACTCTATCCTGGCCAAACATCCCGCCCACCCACCCACCCACCCCGCCCGCCCCGTGGTGAGGGTGGGAGAGAAGGTGAGGGTGATGGTGAGGGTGGGAGAGAAGATGAAGGTGAGGGTGATGGTGAGGGTGGGAGAGATGGTGAGGGTAGTGGTGAGGGTGATGGTAGTGGTGAGGGTGATGGTGGTGGTGGTGGTAGTGGTGAGGAGAGTGAAGGTGATAGTGATGATGGTGAGGGTGGAGAGAAGATGAAGGTGATAGTGATGATGGGGTGATGGTGGTGAAGGAGGGTGAGGGTGATAGTGATGATGGTGAGAGAGGGTGAAGATGATGGGGTGATGTGAGTGAATGAGAACATGTGTGTGTGTGTGTGTGTGTGTGTGTGAAAGAATGAGTAAGTGAATAAAAGAGGAAGCAAATGAGTGAGTGAGTAAGTGATTGAAAGAATGAGTGAATGGGTAAGTGAATAAGAGAAGCA